>JAXGGA010009853.1:0-49527 GCA_038373865.1 Uloborus plumipes
GTAGTGTTATGCCCTGATATGTACAAAATCTTTATGCTGCGGCTAATTAATGTTATTACATATAAACAGATAAATTCATTTTATCTTCCAGTTTGTTATCTATCTTAGCTACATTAAGTAGATTTTTGCCTCCGGCTCGAACCACTGGCTATTCCGAATAGGCGAAATTGCAATCTTAGGATGCTATGATCGTGCTGTGGGTGCATTTACTTCAGCATATATCACTTTTGTTCTGCGGGATTTTCAGCACACCACTTGTGAAATGACACACCACCTTGTTTGAATACTTCTATCCCTAGTAGAAAGAATTTGTATGGGGGAAATGGATTACGGTTATCAATACTGATAAATCAGTAGAGACCTATTGATATCAGTAACGAACAAAACAAAATCCCTAGCATCTTTCAGTGATATCAATAGAACAAACCCGTAGGATCTATAGATATCAATAAAGATCTATAACATCATAGAATTAAAAAAATGTACGGGAAATGGCCAACGGATATCAATAGAGCTAAATCAGTAGAGGTCTAGTGATATCAGTAGAACAAAACCGTAGAATCTATGAATATCAGTAGAGATCCATAGCATCTTGTTCAACTGATATCATTAGACATCTACTGATTTAGCTCTATTGATATCCGTTGGCCATTTCCACGTACAATTTTTTTTATTGATCTCTACGTGTCATTTTTAGCAGGGCGATGATTTTCGCCTTCAAGTAGGCACAAAAATTTATATGAAGGACACTTTGGAAATTGCTCCAATTTTACAAGGAAATAGGCCATTATGTGTACTATTTGCTTGAAGAAGATCGATAGTGCCTGTTTAATTTCTTAGCTTTGTATTAAATGGACAGAAACAACGTTTTCTTCGTATTTTATGTGAAACTCCAAGAATTCAAAGGACCAGATAAACGACTTAATGGAGCAAATGCAAGTGTATTTAGCAATAATTTCAATTTCTTAAAAATGCGCAGGTATGATGTGGAACTTAGGGGGGGGGATCTTACGGATAAAAGTAATATCTTAAGAAATACAAATAATAATATAATCAACAAATGAATGAAAGAATAGTGTTTTTTTTTTCTAATTTTCATTCTGTCCAAAAAGTTCCTTTTAATATCCGTTAAGATTTACTCAGTTACTGAAATGATAGGTTTTATCGCAAGTAGCCTGTTATTCTTTCTCCACATCACGGATGGAGATTGTTAAAATATCAACTTTTAATTGCCTAATTAAATATAATTATTCATACATACTGCAATACAATTTCTTCGCAATAATTACGGAAAGTCTTCCGCAAATACTTTATAAACACTCTTTCAGAAAAAGAAACACGAAAGAAATGATTTAGTCTTTCTAAACTTACAATAAATGATTTCATTGATGAAATTTTACCTGAATTCAAGTTATTCTAATGACAAAAATACCCCGAAAGGCACTAATTAAAATCTGATGATGAACAGATTTCAATCTTTGTTAATATTTCAGATTTAATGATAGCTCCAAATAAATTTACCTTTCATCTTTCCTGATAGAGCTTTTTTCAGAGGATGGGAAAATATTTATTCTCTAAATGTATGTTAATAACTTACAAAGTTATAGAGTCACAAACTGGCTGTCATGAACCCTGAAAATTTAGGCTTAACGTAAGCCTTAATTTCTAATGTCAATAGCACAGCAACAAATAGTTTTCAAACTTTCCTACTTTACATTTCCCCATAGACATGCATGATTTACCCTAATAAAAATTTTCATTGAAATCTGACATGTGAGCCACAGCCGATTTACTCATTTCACATGGAATGACCCTAATAAAGGGTGTTTTTTTAGACGTATAGAACTATAAGTTGGCAGCACTTTTTTGACTGGCGGCCATTTTGTCAGCTGTCAAGTGATTTATGTTTAGTTTGGTTTGGCATTTCAACATGAAGCCACACGATCACCTAGCAAGGCGTGAATTCAGTAAATGGGCCCAAAACAAGATTGCGTTGATGCCGATTTTCATAAGCGAATTTTGTTCAAGCGATGAAGCTCACTTTTGGTTGAATGGATACGTCAATAAACAAAACAGCCATATTTGGAGTGATGATAATCCTCAAGTGTATGTTGGGACATCGTTACATCCAGAAAAACGGACTGTTTGGTGTGCTTTGTGGGCTGGTGGAATAATTGTGGTCCGTACGTTAAAAACAATGCTGGCCAGATCGTTAAAGTCAATGGTGACCGCTATAGAGCTATGATTACTGACTTTTTCGTTCATCAGTTGAACAATTATGATGTGCAGGAGCTGTGGTTTCAACAAGATGGCGCAACATGTCACACAGCTCGTGGCACAATTGATTTATTGAAGGATACGTTTGTAACTGCATAGTTTCACGTTTTGGGTCCGTGAAGCGGCCTCCAAGATCGTGCGATTCCTATTTTCTGTTGGGATGATATGTGAAGTCGCTAGTCTAGGCCGATAAGCCCACAACGATTGACCACTTGGAGGACAACATTCGCAGCGTTATTGCCGATATACGACCACAAATGTTGGGAAAAGTAATCGAAAATTGGACCTCCAGATTAGACTACGTCCGAGCGAGTCTTGACCGTCATATGCCAGAAGTCATATTTAAATTATAATGCCAGAAGATTATCTTTCGAATAAAATAAATTTCATGTCAATTTAAAAAAATCATCTTTGTTTTATTCCACTTCAAAGTTCTATACCTCTAAAAAAAACACCCTTTATAAGACAAATTTGTTTATTCTTTCTTACACTTTCAATTTCATATTATTTTATTCGTTTTTAGAAAAAACTAATCTGTTATAATTACGGTGATCTGAAGGTTTTTCCAATGAAATTTCCAGGAACCTGTTTAACTTCAAATTTTATTCAGGAAGATTTTCTCATTAAAAAAAAAAAAAGCAAAAAAATGGTCGATCAAATACTTTGCCAAAAATATCTTTAAAGGTGCTAAACACATAGACGTTGACCAAACGTTTTGTGTGGGGGGGGGGACAGGTCTCGAACTTGTGAGAGTGCGAAGAGAAGATTTTTAAAAATGGAAGATAAATCTATACTATTTTTAATTGCATCAACCATGTCACCAATTTTAACCCACGAGCAACTTCAATATTTTTTGTGTTCAATATGTTCCGCAAAGCGCAACACGATTACTATTTTTTTTTTTTTTCTGTCGGAACGAATTGTATTCTTTAATGTCCTAGAAACACTAACAATGCATTTAGAATTCGCTTTCTATTGTTGAAAAAGAAAAGAATGGGTATGAACTATAGAACCGTGATCGTGTTGTTATTTTTAACAAAATATTAGGGTAGGTTAGTAAGGCACAGACGAAATAAGTTAAGTGGAAAACAAAAACTCAGCTATCACTGGAAAGCTCCAATGCAGGCCAAAATAATGTTAAAAGTCGTTCACTGGGGTCTCAGAAGTAAGTGTTTCAAACTTAAAAAATAAATAAATAAATAAATACTAGGTTGTACAGTCATAGAAAAAAAAACGAAACACTCGCTCGTATTCGAAGACTATTAAAACTAGAGACACGTGTAATATGTTATTTTTTCAGGAATAATGTGTTCTATAAATTTCTATTGGTAAATTGTTGTTAAGGGGTCGTCTTCATATAAAAATCGGCATCAACTTTAAAATTTTCTATGAAACCCCCCCCCCCTTTTTATCGCATATTTGTGATCAGCAACATGATTTAACTTTGTATACCAAATCGTTTTAAATTTGCTCCAGCCGTTGCTTCACAATTGAACTGTGAAAAAACCGTCCCGTAATGTTAAAAATATTTTTGATACTTGGGCATATAATACCTAAACCACGATAGGTATGACAAAGTTTGTTTTTTTATATCAAAGTACGAACCAACCCAACAATAAAAACGTCATTGACTTCCTCTCAGATAAAATTTTGAATTTTTTATGAATTTTGAAATTAATATTTGAAAAAATGATGATCTGGAACCATATAATATTTTGATGGAGAAACAATCTAGAAGGAGTTTCAAAGGAGAATCCAAAATGGGAGCTCAAAATATCCAATAGTTTTTGAGATATGCTAAAAGAACCATTTTTAGGGACCATATACAACTGTGCAAACTGAAACAATAGCAGAGAATTTCTATGCAAAGAAAGAGGAATATGCTTATCCACCAGTTGCAGAACATGTTCAGCGTTTTTATATAGTATTTATTTTTCAACAGTTATAATATGTTAAAACCGAAAGGCTAATAAAACTGCTGAGTATATTTTAAAACTGGTAGACAATCATATTTTTTGTCCATTAGTGAAAAGTCTGCATTCATGCAACATATAGCAATTCAGAAAACTTTTTACATGAACACTTGATTTTCATGGAAAACTGTGGTGTCTCGGAAGGTTATTTGGAATAATTTGTGAAGATTAGACGTTTTTTTAAATTCTGAGCCACGGTTTCAACATTTTTGCCAATCCTAATACAGTAGTTATATAAATACAAGAGGTTACTTTTAAGTTGTAACCTCTCTCCAAAAGGTGTGTGCTGCAACGGTTAGTGCGTAGCTAAAAATATGCATCCGTCTTTGTTTAATCAAAAAGATAGAATGTTGCATTTTTCCCTTGAACTCTACACAGTAGGGTTTTCTCTTCCAAATTTCAAAAAAATATTATAACTTTAACTAAACTCGAGAATTTTTAATTAATTACGAAAAGCAAACGTATTATTGCGAGTAGCTTAAAGTATCTTAATCGAAAAAATATGATTTGTCTACTCTTTGTAAATTTCGACCTTGAAAGTAGCCTTTTAAATGTGGTGGTGGTCCCTACATCTTTGGTCGGTCATAACTTTTGTTCTACTGGTCCTAAAGTGATGCCGCTTTGTACACAGCGTACTTTTGGCCCTCCGCACCTAATTACGTAACCAAATGTATGGGTTCCCGTTTGAAAATTCAGACTTTGAGTTCATTTCACTTTGTATATAGCCCCTTATCAAAATTTTACTCACATAGTTTTAAAGAAGACTTTAATCCATGTCAGATGACACCTTTCTTTTGTTCTTGGCAAGTATAGCAGCCGAATAATTCAGAGTGTTTTGTTTTTTTTTTTCTATGACTGTACATTGGAAGTTCTCTATCTGAAACTGTCGGCTGAGTTTGAAAAAAAAACTCGGAGGAACGTTCTTCATTTTTTTTTTTTTTTTACTTTCAGTTAAATAAAAGATGTTAGGGACAAAGCAAAAGAGAAGAAGGAGGCAACCCAATCTCTCAAAACCAAATCTCAAGAGTCCATGAATCTCTTTCTCTTATACTTCAACAAAAAAGCCGCAAAATAACGTTTCTAAAACTCTAATTTCAAAGATTTTTCAGAGTAGAATACCAACTATAACCCCTTCCCCAATGTCACCAAAAGTGACTTACGATTAGTTTCTAGGACATAAATTTCGAAAAATTTCCGGTCAAAGGGAGAATTCCGAAGGAAAAGTAGGGTTCCGAACCCCACCTCTTGTTCTAACTTCACCAAATGTAGCCTGTAATTGAAATTTTAGAGCATCAATTTCGAAAAATTTCCTGGGAAGTGCCGCTGAGCTTTCCTTTCTGTAACGTCGTCCAAGATAGTCTAAAATTGCATTCATGGCACTTTAATTTTAAAATATTTCTAGGGGACAGTTCCGAAAACCAATTCTGCCCCTAACGTCATGATAGGTGGTCTAAAACAGTATTTTTAGCTCTTAAAATTTTAAAAAGTTCCAGGGAGCGCCTCTGAAGATCGATACCTCGAACATTATCAAAGATCATTCAAAAATTGAGCTTATGAAACTTCAATTTTGAAAAATTGCTCAGGGAAAGTCCCCGAATATCTCTTCTCTGACATCAACAATAATCCTCGAAAATTGCATTTTTGGAACTCCAGCTTCAAAAAATTTCCACAAGGAAGTTCGGAGCCTCATTCCTTCCTAATAATATCATCAAACGTGCCCTACAATAGCATTTTTAGGACTGCCATTTCGAAAAAAAAATTTTGCAAAATTGTAGAACATTATTTCAGAATGTCAAATAAATGTAGTTTCATCAACTAATTGAAATGTTTATGTGTTCTGGAAACCAAGATTTTGATCTTGTCTTTTTTGTTAACAATTATGAACTTTCATTTGTATTTAAATTATTGTTGAAAACGTTCTTTTACCGAAATACTGTGCTTTCATTAATCCGTTATCATCTCTCTCCTTCCGGAGAATGTCGACATTTACCAAGTTTCACTTTCATTCACACACATGTATGTATACATAAAGAGAGAGAGAATGGCCTCCAACGAAAACTTGCTTAGGGAGCCACCCCTGGCTGAACCGCGGAACGAAAAAGTGCATTTAGCATAATGTTTTTTTTTTTTTAAATTCTATTTTTTCCGAAAAAATTAAGAAAATATGATTTAAAAAAAGTTGGTTTTCCCTTATTTGTTATATTTTCGTTTGCTCCCCCACTCTCCAAAACGTTGGCACGTCCCCATCTGACTATGATTTTGTAAAGCTTCAAGTTTCAATGATTAAGTGTCCCGCAACTTGGGAGTAGGGCACGTGCCTCCCCCCCCCCCCCCACCCACGCTACGCTTATGGCGAAACATACAATTTCAACAAAAAAAATGTAACACGCACTGCAGAGGAAGATATTATCTCAAAATCTTAGCAACAGATGGCGCGACTAGATTTCCCACATCTGCTGAATATACCGATATTGCGACGTTGATCTAAATCAGTGGTTCTCAACCTTTTTACAGCTACCGCCCCCCTTTAGGATTGAAAATTGTTTCAACGCCCCTTTTGAGAACGGACGTAAAATTGGAAGAAGGAGGGGAGGTAAAACAATTTTCTGAACCGGTTTAACTCTATAATTTTCCCCAAACAGATTCTTGGAAAATGACTTATGCTTTTTTTTTTTTGTGTTTCTTTAAATAATGATTTTTTTTTTTAACTGAGCTTTTTCTTCCTCTGAAAATCTGTGTCAGAGTGATAATAAAGGGCCTAGAATAGAACCACTAAATGGGTGAAACATTTTTAAGGTAAATAAGAACAATACGATTTGAAATAAAAATGCACCGTTTTCAACATTTTTATTTGAAAACAAATATATTTTGAAAAATACGTTCAACTAGGTCCTTGACCAGTCCGATTCCAAACATTGTATACAGTGATGTTCTTATTTACTTGCAACTATACAATACACATCCCCTATTTATTACGTACGGATATAGGATTTTACTGTGGAAGGACAATAACAAAGCCGAGCCTTTCTATTTTTCCCAGGAGCGACAAGGAATTGAAACTGAAACTATGACCCATACCTGTCACCCTTAAAGTTATAAATCAAGTGTTAATTTAAAAAAAAAACTGAAATAAGTTAAATTTTCAAATTACAAGATAAGTTAATTTCAAAGTAATGCTTTTTGAGTAATTTATTGCCGTGAAGATTAGCTGAGATAACGAAGAGTTATAAGTATACCTTTGGCGACATCAGAGTAAAGATGGCGGTGAGATATTAGGGACATTACCGGAAATAAGTTTTGTAAACGAAGGTTTAAAAATGTAATTCATTTAATCTCAGGTTTCGTGGTGTTGAGACTTGGGTTCAGATTCCGCCCTAGGTAAAACATTTAAAATTGACACAATTATAGGCAACTAGCAAAAATACCCGGCGTTGCCTGGGTCAGTAATAATATTGAGAAACAATTTATATACTCACCTTTGTTTTTTATTATTTTTTTTCCTGAACTGAAAGAACTCAGAACACACCGCTTGGCGATTTTTAAAATGTCGCCAAATTTTTGTGTAACTGTTTTGGAATACCTAGGATAATTTCGCTCCCCTACTTTCTTTACGAAAATACATTAAGTATTACTATGTCACTAATTTTTGTCACAGAGAAATAGTTGTCAAATACTGAGATACTATTGCTGACCATAAATTGACGTTAAAAGTTTTTGTCCTAAATGATTTCGAAATTAATAGGGAACATTTAGCAGTTATTTATGCAAAAATGCAAATTAGTGGTAATTTTAGTCTTGTTTAAGGGTTTTATTATTTTAGTATGTGGATTACTTTACTTTTTGACATAATTTTAAAAAGGTTTTTAATGGATACATACGGAATCGGAAAATAAAAGAAAAAAAAACTGAACTTTTCAAATGTGGGAGTATTATATCGATGATTGATATTTTGCTGCAGTCGATGAATATCAGACAATAATCGTTTTAGTTTGGTTACGTCGTGTAAAAAGTAAAGTATTATTACGTAGTCTTCGGCACAAAAACTGGCGTCAGTTGAAAAAGTCGCCGAGAATCTCAGTTATTAAAATCTTGCAGCAAATTTGGCAAAATTCCTGTTCAATCGGATACTAAGGAACTGCCCTATTATAAGTACCCAGAGAAAGTAACCAATCAAAGCAAAAAAAAATTACGAAATATCGTTAAGTTGTATTTAAAGCTCCATCAAATTAGAAAATAATGAACCTAATCCATTTATTAGTTGCCAATCTCTTCTAGCGGTTACGTTACCGATACTCTAAAACACATATTTACAAAATTCGAGAAAATAATTGACGCCGTGAACAATCTACTAATGTTTTAAAATACAAATCATAGTAAAAGCTCGTTCAAGAGCTGGCGCGTTCGTTTCCAATGTCTATGTAAAAACCTTTATATTAACCATGAAGCTGAAAAAAAAATTACTTTTTGATTTAACTTGAGAAAAGCCTTGAACATTTAATGCGAAAAGCGGAAATAATATATGCAATTCTAGCTATCGAAAGGGAGTTGAGATGATGCACTAAATACTGAATTACTTTGCTGGAAGCCTTCGCGGATTTATGCCAAAAATGTACCTTAAATTGGAATGAAAAAAGTGCTACCAAACTTTTTCGAATATCGTTAGAAATTATAGCCTATGTGTATAAGCTACATTATGGTAAAAGTTTCATTAAAATCCATTCAGTAGTTTTTGCGTGAAAGAGGAACAAACATCCATCCATCCATCCATCCATACATTCAAACTTTCGCATTTATAATAGTATTAAGATTTTTGGTAATGTTAACTGGTGAAAGAGGTATCTCTTAACCCATTAATGCCTGACATTTTTTTTTACAAAGATATTTTGTATACTGGTTACAAACAGTGTTTAATGGACAGGAAAAATAATAAAAAAAATATCATGCAAAAAATAATTTTTTTATTAAGGAAAGAAACATCGTCCTTTAAAAGTTACGATAGACCCCAGAGGGTGCATACTTGTTTTACTGAAATTTTTTTCTGCCTACGATATTCTATTTAAAAAGACATTTTATACGAAGAAATAAAATCAGCAATTAACATAAACTGGGAAGCTGGGAATAACTTTGAAAACTTAGCTTTTTCTCTTGAGATGCGAACAATGTCATTTTTGATAAAGATCATATTTAAACTGCTACAGAGCACTTTACAATGGTTATATGCTGCAATCTGTTAATAACGAATTGAAACAATACCAAAGTACTCATTGAACACTATTATTTGGTTGAAATGTTCATTTTGGGGAAATTCAGACGCTTTTTTGGACCGTCCCTAAAAAGGGATGCTAGGCATTAATGGGTTAATGATTTTTCAAAATTGAAGTTTTTTTAAGGCTAAGTTTAACAATGTTAGGGTATCAGAGCTATTTCCAGCGTTCTCTGAAATTGAAGTTTAAAAACGCAAACTTTAACTCTGAAGACCATTGTTAGTTTTCTTTGGTGTTGCTAGGGGGGTGCTTTATCGGCACAAAGAGTCTGTCAAGTCAGGTGACTCTCATCTAGATAATTTTGGAAACTGACCTCGTAAAAACGCAATTTTAGGCTCTCTTAGGTCACGATTGGAAAAGCGGGGAGTAATTCGAGATTCCTTCCCTTCATTGAAAAATTTTCAAATGGGCATTAATAAAATACATTTTTTTGGTTATTTTAGGTAGTTACACCTTGGAAGGAGGCACCCATCTCAAAAAACCTTTTTGAAATTCAAGTGCTATTGGCAGTTTTTAGGCTATCCTTCATGGCATTAGGAGAAAGATCAGGGTTCGGGAGAGAACCCAAAAGAAAACAAATGTTAAAGCTATCCTTTGGTGACATAAGAGTAGAAGATTTCCTGCCGCCCCTGCCCGAAACATGTTCTTTGCAAACACATTTCAAAGGCTACCCACCGCCCCCTTACCGCCCAAAATATTTCCACCGTCCCTCAACATCATCCCATCGGCCACCGGGGGGCGGTATCGCCAACGTTGAGAACCACTGATCTAAACACACGTGAATTTTGAATTTTTCCTACCGGTCTCTTTTCTCAATATTTAGAAAAGAGACGAACATGAATTTTGCTACTACTACCCCATTAGGAATTGTCATCTATGTTGGTTGAAAAATTTATCAAAGCAATAAATCATAAATATTACTGGTAGCTATGCAAAGATTACGTTATGATAACCAAAAAAAGTTAAATATACATATCACACACCTTTGTTCATGTTTTGTTTCGAAATTTTATTTTCTAGTAATTTAGAGCACTTACTTTTAAGCATAAATAGAGACTCGAACCGTAATTTATTTCGTTCGAAATTTCATTCTGTTTCTAGCGAAAAATGTATAAGCAAAGGGTGGAACTTGTGAACTTTTTTCATAAATTTTTTTCTCTACTTTTTTTTTTTTTGAGGTATTCTTTCTTTTATTTCTTTATTTATTTATTTTGTGCAAATTGTGAGATTTTGAACAAGAAGTTATGTTTTTCTTCTTCTGTTAAAAGTTTGTTACAATATCTGTCCCAAATTTGATGACTTTAAAACAATGGTCAAATTTCATGGCCAATTATGCTGCTGTAAGCCAGAATTAATAACTTTGTGACATAGCGATCATCCCATTCGCCTCTCCCTTGTATCCCTGGCCACACACTGATCGCAATTCGTCATTGCGAAAAATATAATTTGAATTCGAAATGTCAAAATTCATTTTCTTTTCATTTTAATACTCATACGGCAAAGGTCAAAATTACTCGATTAGCTAAATACTGCATAGCTGGTTCCCCGCTGAGCCGAATAGACAATTTTACAAAGACAAATGTGACGACCAGCAACAGGCTCTGGACCCAATTGGGCTGGTCGTAGTCACAATTATAGACCCCAATGAAGATCGATGCCCCTCCTTACGCAACGACTCCATTGCTCCTTACCGCCTCTTCCGGTAAACTGTTACAAGTTCCACCCTACTAAAATAGTAATTTTTCCGAATTTCCAGGTCAGCCTGAGATTTAAACAGCAAAAACAATCACCCCTTATTCTGCTTTCCGTGCAAAAATTTAACCCTACAACATCTTTCATTTCGATAAATTTAAACAACTGAATCATGTCCATCTGATTCTCCTTTGCGCAAGATTATACATATTGAGCATTCTAAGTCTGGAATCATATTTAAATTAGAGAATCCATTCGCTAACCTTGTAGCCCTTTTTTGTACACTTTCCAGTAAATTAATATCTTTCTTAAGATAAGGAGACCAAAACTGAACATCATACTCCAAATGAAATCTTATCAAACTTCTATATAAAGGCAGAAAAACCTTCTTAGATTTGTTTGAAATAGATCTATTTATAAACCCAAGCATTCTATTGGATTCGTTCATAAAAATAATAAACAAAAGGGGACCTAAAGCTGATCATTGAGGAACCCCACTTAAAGACTCACTCCATTTAGAATCGTTACCCCTTACAACTGCTCTTTGTTACCTTCCTGTGAGCCAATTCCTAACCCAAACTAAAATTTTACCTCCTATTCCTATGTCAGTTAATTTACCGAGTAAAGTCTGACTCCTCCTTTTTTTTTTAGAATTGTTCATTTTTATGAAGGGTAGATAGGTAGAGTAAACTTGAAGAATGAATTCGCAAATACGGTATTGGTTCAAGTACGGTCCTTGCGAAAGGGGAGCTGTCTCATTCGACATTTTGGTTTCAGAAAGGGCAAGGGAACCACTGGTGTTTGTACTCCAGTCACGTTGAAGAAAACTGGTTGCAAAGCTTGAGATGTAGCTGCCTAGATAACATCTGACAATATTTGTCTATATGACAAAAACATTTTGCAAACTCAGGTTTAAACCAAGTGCAGTATGGAAATGGGCCTACTTACAGGAAACATTTCCCAATTAGCAGTTTTTAAATTTGAGAAATAAATTATTCTTCTAAATTTTCCTAATGTGGCGCTTTATCCATCTGATCATAAGTTATTTTACGCCAGAGTAACCAGGGACAATATTAACGTGTTTCCTAATACTCAAAGAAGGCTGGATCCATCCAAAGCTGTCCTGAAACAAAATGCCAGAAAAGTCAGCCTGTTCTATAATGGAGCTCTAGGTTCAAGCATAGCTTGAATGCCAAAGAGATAAAATGTTTTAATTTTGTGATGTCGAGGTTTGTGTCTTATTGGACAGGTCATATTCTAAGAAAGTGGGTGCGCCTTGGTTTTATCTCTTCGAACAGTCACTGGTCAAAGACTGCAACGCCTCCGATAGTTCATTTTAATTAGAAACTGGCAACAATGGATTTCATATTTAATCACATCAGCGTAAATTTAAATTTTTATGGTATTTGGCAAACGAGTTTTGGCAACAGGTTAGAATTGTTATTGTTTTTAAAATTTAAAAGAGATCAATCGAAATAAAGATAGAATTGGGTGTGGGCAGCGGTAGTTCGATCGGTAAGTCGTCGGACTCGTAACCGGAGGGGCCCAGCCGATCAAAGATCCACCGTCTTCATTAATGGTGCCTGGGGGACATTAAAAATGGTTCGTAGTTACAAAATCCTCCAAGTGAAACACTACCTCTGGGGGGTTCTGTGCCAAGGGTTTGCTCGGCCCTTGGGCCTGGTTCAAAAATGAACAGAGCGCTCTTCAAGGCCCCATCCCGGTTAAATCACGAGTTGTGGTTTATACGGGGGAGCCCCGGAGTGTGGTATAACTTTAATATCCCCCCCCCCAAAAAAAAAAAATTACGCGCCAAACCTGGCACACCCTACTGACTTTTTAGGGTTGTTGTTTCTTATTTTAGTGTTGTCAATTCAGGTTTTTTCAGATTTTAGGTTTTTGCTGTTGCCAAATTTAGTGATTTCTTGTATTTTGTACCATTATTTTTAGTTTTTAAAAAAAGTTTCGTAGCAACAATTTTTTTGTGGCAACAACAAAAACAGGCATTTTGCTTGGCGAGAAAAAAAAGTCGCCAAATTTCCGATTTGGGGGAGTATATCAAAGTAGTTCTCTGGAGTATGAAGTGAAGTGAAAGTTAAAACCAACTGGAACTAAATGTGTACTGGAGAACAGGGATTCTGCATCCATTCTCATCAACCCCTCCCGCGCCAAATAAAATAAAATTGGGTGTGATTTTACGGTGGATTAAATAAGGTTGTGTTTTTTAAAACAAATTACGGCTGTTTTAAATGCGTAATTGCAACCAAAGGCTTAAAAATGCTTTTCAAGTTTATCTAAAAAAGTACTTCGCACTTAAGAAAAAAACACGAGTTTACAAACCTCTTTTTATTTTAACCGAGCGGGCTTGGTCCCCAGGTACTATCAATTTAAACGACATCTTCTCACTTTTTGTTATCTAAACAAAACATCTTATCGAGTTATCTTACAAGATATTCTAACTTTCTTTTTTTTTTAATTTCTTTTTTTGTTTAATTAAAAAAGGCGAATAAATGGCCGAAATAAGTCAATATTATGTGGTCGCTTTCCTCGCTGCACCGAAGTCAGTGAATGTACTTATAATTTGTGAAATATTTCGGAAATTGCAATAATATTTTTATTAGCTTCTTTTTCATTTCACACGCAGTCAATGGCACACACAGGATATTTTTCCGGAGAGGGGATAGAAGTTTTGTGCGGAACCTCAATACATAAAGTGAAAGGCAAAGCCACTGAAGTTTTTAAAAGATCATCTACATTGAAAAAAAAGTGGCTCTAATCGGAAATTTTTCGACATTGAGCTTTAAAAACGCAATTTTAAATTATATTTAGTGATCCTAAGAATTATAGGAAGAGAGAATGGTAATTTCCCCCGATTAAAATAGATTTTAAAAATAGTATTAGAATTGAAGGAGCAAGTGGATAAAGGTGACATGTAACATTTTTTTAAATTTATAGAAAAAGCTTTCCAAAAAAAAATGTTATGTTATTTTTTTTAATGATTTTTCTCAACGGGCAAAACAGGGTCATATTCTTAGTTACCAATAATTTCTGTGACTAAGGGGACATGATATTGATGGACTTATCACCTTCATCCATGGAAAAAAGTTTCAAAAATCATTACATATCACCTTTATCTATTTGTCCCTTCAATCGTACGACGAAAGTTTTGTACTGGAAGTATACTTTCAAATTAAAGTCCCAAAATAGCTATTTTTGGCAAGTCATCGGCAAAGGAGTTGGTAAGTGGCTCACATTCGAGAATTTTCCAAGAATTTTTCTATGAAATTAAGAAGGAATTTGGGGAACAAGTGCTCTTTCCCAGAATTTTTCTGAAATTAAAGACGAAAAAATGCATTTTTAGACTTATTTTGATCTTGTCAAAGGGACTAATTTTCACTCTTCTGGGAGGAGCTGAGTCCCTTTAGCTCCCTCCCCCCCCCGCACTGCAAAAAATGAACTGTTGTTTTTACAGTATAATACTGACAGCCGAGGTTCCAATTTAAAACTGTAAAATGCACAGTAATAAACTGTAAAACTAGCAATTTTACAGTTTCTTACCGTAAAGTAAGCAATCTTACAGTTTATTGCCGTAAAATTTAGCCGTATTTTACTGTAAAAACAACAATATAAAACTGGAAGCAGAGGTTCCAGTTTAAAACTGTAAAATGCACCGTAATAAACTATAAAAATAGCAGTTTTACACATTAGTACTGTAAAATCAGCAATTTTACAGTTTAGTACTGTAAAATAGGTCATTTTACAGTTTATTACGGTAAAATTAGCAATTTTTAAAGTTTATTACTATAAAATTAGTTGTATTATACTGTAAAAACAACATTAATTTTTGGCAGTGCGTCTGTGTGCCACTATGAGCACTGTGCAGTATGTTAGTTTTCTTCAAAACTAAAGAACTTTTCCAACAAATCATTTAAACTTTTGCGTAGTGACGTGAGCATAATGTATCACTTTGAATTTATTAACGAGAAATTCGAAAAACTAGCTAATATTTATTCTCTACGATTCCTATATGTGTAAATTCTGCATCATAGAATTTGTGGAATAACTTTTTCTCATTTGACTCTAAGAACAAAGGGCTCGTAGGTGCAATTAAAGGTAAGTAAACTTCCGTCGGATTTCCCTTCGAGTAAAGACGGAAGTTTACTAACGCTTTTCTTTTTCTAACTGTCACAGTTTTCAACAAGTCTTCGCTGTAAAATAGAAAACGCTTTGCAGGAGGTAAGAAAATCTTTGTTATTGATGCATTCGATAATTTTACTGGCACTGCAAAAGACTTTAGTTTTTCCCAGTGTTATCTATTTAGCATTTTCAGTATTAGATTTCGCTAACATTTCCAAAACTAGATTTTGCTAGCATTTTCAATACTAGATTTCACGTACAGGTACACAGTAAAAAATGAATGTTGTTTTTACAGTATAAGAACAACTAATTTTATTGCAATTTTATGGTAATAAACTGTAAAATTGCTTATTTTACACTAATAAACTAACATTGCTAGTTTTACAGTAATAAACTGTAAAATAGTTGGTTTTACAGTTTATTACTGCGCTTTTAGTTTTAAACTGAAACCACTGCTTTCTGTATTATACTGTAAAAACAGCTATTTATTTTTTGCAGTGTAGCGCCTCTACTGCAGCTCCATTACAAAAAGAAAAATACTAAATTTCGTATTAGTATCTGAAATTTAGTATTAAAAATTTGGATCGAGCATTTTCGTAGGACAGTTGTTAGGGAAACGAAATTTATTAGAATTTTTTGTATAGAATTAAATTTCATTAATTTGAGCACGCTTTTAATGAACTACTGCAAAGACGAACTGCATTTGTGATTTACGTCCTATTGTTTTTCATTTATTAATTTCCTGATAGACGAGTTACAGTTAAGACGAATGAAGTTCAAAGATCATCACTTAAGTTCGTTTAAGCGAAGTTCGACTCTAATTTTAAAATTTATAGCGTTTGAATTAGAATATTTTTATAAATACACAAACTAAAAAGCAGAATAATGTCATCAAAGATGGCTTACGTTGTACTAGGTGACCCGTGCGGAATTCCGCAAAAAAAAAAAAAAAAAAAACTCTAAACTTAAAATTGAGTTATTCGGGTTAAAAGATTTCAGTCCTCGATTGGATGTGTTAGATTTGGTGTCTTTGTTTCGCTCCCCTGCTAAGGCGGTTTATTTTAAAACATTGGTTGTCATGGTATAAAACAGAGGATACCTTTCTGCCCCCATTACGATAAACTTTTTAAAGAGATCAAAGACACGTTCAGTTTTACAACTACTACAAAAGTGATACCCTATATTAAAATCAAATACCCAAGACTATTACTAAACTAAATACTAACGTTATCGCAAAACTACCATAGTATTTTGAAACAATAAAAGTTACAATTAAGGTTTACCGAGCTAAGCCTTGGCTTGAAATGTCGCATTTAAAATTGATTTGAACAAGAATGGTAACGATTTTAACAGTTGAGCAAAAAATTTAACTTTTTCAAACTTCAATCGTTTATAAGTCGCTTAAACGTGGATTTTCGAGATTCTCGCTACGCGGCGCTAGCGGAGAAACGTTCTAAAGAACGCATTTTTTTAAATCTTTCGAATGAAATCAAAATGGAGACGATACGACAATTATTTCGCTAGATAGAGTCAATTTTGTGCCCAAAAATTGAAGTTCGAATAAAAAACGAACCGACACTTTTTAGAGGGTGGGTCTAATTTTCGTCAATAGCCCGCGGGATAAGCTTCAAAATCATAAATTTTCATGCAATTCGATAAAGAAATGAGCGAGTTTCGACCGGGTATAGGATTCGGCTTAGAGAAATAATATATGGAGATTTTCAAGACTTCAATGTCTGTAACTTTCCGGGGGTGGTCCACGAACTTTCCCTAACATCACAACTTTTTTCCCTAACATCACAACCAAAGATGGAATTAAGTCTTCGAAAATGCATCTTAAAGAATTCAATTTCCATAGTTACTTTTCTCACACCCGCTCAACTAAGGTTTCTAGAGATAGGTACCGTAAAGCTGGGTCTATTTGAACAGCGGAGTGATTCGGAGCAAAACTTTCTGACCATACAAAGAAATTCTTCATCAATATACCGTCGGTTATCTCGAACAGTTAATTTTCTTTAAACTATCTCATAAAACATTACGTGTAATGCATAAATTTATGCAATCATGCCCAATGATTGAAAATTATAGTGACGCATGGAGCATTTTGAAATTTTGTTTAAAAAATTTTTAAATTTTTAATTTCAAAAAAAGTATTTATTGTTTTACACCAATTTTTTTAAAACTTTAAGATGCAGTAAATATACAAGCACACAAGGTTTAAGATAAATAGATCAATAATTAAAAAAAAAATTGTGTCCACTGTAGCATAAAAAAGGTTAATATCTAACTGGGAAATGGATCTATACCCAATGTCGCTTTCTCGTAAAAAATACTGGGGCTGAATCAAACTAAAAACATGCTAGATTTCAACAAATTTAGCTGAAAGATAACACTAATGCGCCATCTGTTGCAAAGATAATACCAGTCGATACTTTCCCTCTGTACACAGTCCAATACATTTTTTGGCAAAAACGGAGTGTATTTTAATCACCTTTAAAGATATTTTTAACATTATTTTGCTATAAAATACTTGATCGACTATTTTTTATTGTAATTGAAGGGGCAAGTGGATAAAGGTGATATGTGACATTTGAATTTCGCCGATTTACACAAATTCAAACAAGTATGTATTCAATTGTGTTAACTCACAAACACAATTGAAGAGGCAAGTGAATAAAGGTGATATGTGACATTTTTTTTTTAAATTCTAGAGAAAGTTTTCAACAAAAAAATATATTACCTTATCACCTTCATTCATGGTAAAAATTGCGTTTTGCCAAAATTGTCATATATCACCTTTATCCCACTTGCCCCTTCAATTTCAACATTATTTTAAGTTGCTCAAAAAGGAAGCCTGACTCTCTGAAAAAAATGTTATGCAGCCAGTATGTTGTAAAATCACCCAATCGGCTATCTTTCATCCAATCTGGCAGGTTGGTTACTTGAATTGAACTTCAGTTGTTGCAATTGGAGACAGGTTTTTAAAGCACATCTTTTCTAAAATTAACTAAGGCAGAAATTCAAGTGAAACAGTCGATCGCAAATTACAATCGCTACTGGAAATGAATTACATTAGAACGTTTCTTGATAAAAACATCGTGACGTCAGCGTGACGTTTGCCTATGAAAAACGAGCTAGATAAAACGTCACAGCTTTCTTGGCGAATAAGAGGAGATCACTGACTACTTGTGAGCTCTTATTGGCTCCACCCGTAGTGACGTCAGTGCCAAGTTAAGTTGATGATAATGTAATTCACTTCCAGTAGCGATTGCAATTCGTAGCGATTGCAATGGTGTTTCACTTGAATCCCTGCCTAACACAGCCAAATATCTTAAGATGATTTTTTTTTTAAGTGGGTTTTGTGTTATAGGTGCTAGATGTGGGACCCGCAGCTAACTTTATTTTTCGGGGCTTAATGAGCTAAAAAGGGGCTCAATCTGGTCTCAAAAGGGCAAAGTATGGGACACTGTTTACACCGAAAACAGCAATAGCTGCAGTATCCAGATACCACACCTCAGCCTGATTGGTAGTTTGGCAATTTGAAATGTATTTTTACCTGCCAGTTCAGAATACATACAGGGTTTTTTTTTATCACTCTTTTCAATTACATCACACGTCAGAATCAAAAAATTTCTTAAAAATTCTGAGTATGTTTTGAAACTGGTAGATAAACATATTTTTCTTGTTCAAGAATTATGCATACATGTCACATGCAGCAATTCATTACACTTTTTCGGAAAGATACGAGAGAGCGGGGATATAAATTCCGTTTTTTAATCACACTTAGAATTTGTTTTGAAAACTTGGTTCTAGAATTAATATTCCAAGGTTAGCACCTAGTATTGTATGTCCCTTTCATATATAGACTGTTGTTTCAATTGCATTTCGTACGATTTTTTAATAAAATAATTTTGTAGCAAGTTAAGCCGAAAAGGAACAACTAAACTCGACTTGGAGCAAGTTGTTCCGAAGTTAACTAGACGAGGAATAAGGATTCTGATTTTGAAGTTAACGATGTTACGAAACGAACAAATCATTAAAAACTAAAAGCATAACTTGTGATAATATCTTACAGAGAAATTCACAGGTGTTGTTTCAGTTTGCACAGTTGTATATGGTCAATAAATTGGACGAAAAATTGATCTTTTTAATTATCTTAAAAACTACTGGATATTTTGAGTTCCCATTTTGGATACTTCTTTGAAATCACTTCTAGCTTGTTTTCAAATTGAAATATTATATGGTTCCGGATCATCATTTTTTCAAATATTATTTTCATAATTCATAAAAATTCAAAAATTCCTCTTACTGTTGGGTTGGTTCATACTTTGATATTAAAAAAATCTTTGCCTTACCCAACGTGGTTTAGGTATTATATGCACAAGTACCAAAAATATTTTAACATAACGAGGTGATTTTTTCTCCGTTCAATTGTGAAGTTACGGCTGGAACAAATTTAAAACGATTTGGAATACACAGTTAAATGATGATGGTGATCACAAATATGTGATAAAAAAGGAAGTGGGTTTTCATAGAAAATTTTAAAATTGATGATGATTTTTATGTGAAGACGACCCCTTAACAACAATTTACCAATAGGGCACAAAAATAACATATTACACGTGTCTCTGGTGTCAATAGTCTTCGAATACGAGCAAGTACTCCTTTTTTTTTCCTATGACTGTACGTACATAAAGATTCCATGGCCAGTCTTTAAGCACAAATACATACGATAATTAACAGATTATACATAGTAAATTAAAATGTATTAATATGGTAAAGTACAGTAAGTACAGTGCAACTTAGCGTAGTTACAAATAACAACTAAGATAATTGAATCAGTCTTCAGTTATAACAGGGAGTCATCTAGAATTTCAAAGACGATTCACCGAAAATATCATTTTTATATCATAGTATGAAATATATTTCGATATCTTACATAGTTTACTCTTCGAAAATTTCACATTTAATATCTATTTAGCGGAGTGGACTGAAAATTTCTGGATTTATTTCTACCTGAAAGTGTACCTTCTCACTTTCGGCCTTTCACAGTTACAGATCTTTACTATACATATGATATTTATGTATACGTGTATTTAGTAACTGCATCACTGGTACAGATGAATAAGGGCCAGACATTCCTTTGGGCTAGTCGCTAATTTTTTGTGGGGCAAGTTTTTCCGCAGAACAACAAGGACGTGTCTTTCAAAAATCAAATTATAAGTTACGTAACGAAACGTAAATGGCTTCAGGGTAGGATATTAGGGTGCACAGTCTATCTTCACATAAAAACACCCAACAGATAAACACGAACTATTAAATTTCGAGCAAAAGACCAAAAACCAAAATATTAACTTTCGTAGATCAATAAGTAATGCACGTGCTCGGCTTTTGATGTACCTTATGCCACTGGGCTTCAGCGTAGGATATTAAGGTGTGCAGTCTATCTTTACATAAAAACACCAAAAAGCCAAACACTAACTATTAACTTTCGGGCAAAAGACCAAAAATAAAAATATTTACTTCCATAAATCAGTGATGCACGTGCTCGGCTTTTGATGTACCCTACGCCATTGGGCTGGCTAAAATGGCCGCCATTTGTGCGCTGTAACATTCTATTTCACGAAGTATTGACAAAATACATTTATCTTTTTTATCTTTTTTCTTAGCTGAGCTATTTCAAAGGGAGCAACTTAGCTGCGGAACTTTTAGCCCCGCTCTCCCGCGACTTAATTTTCACGGGAAAATGGTAGGAACCGGTAAAATCCCGGAACGTGAACGAAAAGTAATATGACGATTCGGAATTTGGTTAGAGTTTCGGCCACGGTATTGCCGATCCTAATACAGTAGTTTTTAAAGAAATCCTCCTCTCCAGACGGTATATTCTGTTACGCTCGTGCTTAGCGAAAAGTTTGCGTTCCTCTTAGTTTTGAGCAAAATGACAGAATTTTGCTGCTTTTTTTTCTCGAAATCTAACGATAGGTTTATTTTTTCCATGTTGTACTGTTGTACAAAAAAGATAACTTTAACAAAAATTGAAATTTTTCAATTAATCTTTTAGTTAATCGAAAAACGTCGATTAGAAGTAGCAATTTAAATGTGGGGATGGTTTCTAAATTATTTTTCGCTAATATTTTTTTTTCTATTCGGCGGGATTTAATGAAACTTGATACCCAAGCTGATTTTCGCCTAAAAAAACACTTTTATGAACAAAAACATAGAGGTTCTCATTTAAAAACTGACGTCGTGTTTATTTCACTTTGTATGTGGACTCTTATCAAAATTTCATTCACGTAGTTTCAAGCACAGTTCATTCCATGTCGGATGACATCTTTCTTTTTTCCCCAACAGTTATATCAGCATAGTAATTAAAAGTGTTCCGCCTTTTTTTTTTTTTTTTTTGAGCAATGACAAATTGCTATGTGTCTTCTTTCGGACCTCAAACGTCGTGCAGTCTTTTTTTCTGATCGGCAGTGTGCCAGCGTGGTGCGTCCCGGTGCTTTACCTCCTGGTAACACCGGCCCCTTACTCCTTCGCCACCATTCAGGACAGGGTGGCATAATACTGTCCGTCGGCATCTGAGTTGTCGGGGCACTAATACATGACTTACGGATGTGTGTACCTGGCAAGGTTTGATCCAGTGACCTTCGTGATGACCCTCACACACTCCAGGGTATTTCGTACCTACCACAACTCGTTGTTTAACTGGAATAAGGCCCTGAAGAGCGCTCTGTTCTTTTTGAACCAGACCAAAGGCCGAGCAAACCCTTTGCCCAGCATCCCCAGGGGTATCGTTTCACTTGGAGGACTTTGTGACCACGAACATTTTTAACGTCCCCAGCCATTATTAATGAAGACGGCAGATCTTTGATTGGCTGGGATTGAATCCGGGACCCTCGGGTTACGAGTCCGGCGCCTTACCGATCGGGCTAATGACGAAATAACAAAGACCCACGGAGGCCGGCCTCGTTCGTCATCCTTGCGCTAAAGCCTGAAGCGTAACGATAAGAGGTTGGTCAAGGTGGAGAAAGGGGACCTTCGTGACCGTAAGACAGAACTTTAACCACTGAGCCAAAAGGACTTAATACTCGGGGGCAAAGTTATGCCATGTGCTCTCGGATACGCCACGCACGTATCGCAATTCCTCATTGCGAAAAACATAATTATAATTCCGAGGTGCCAAAATTAAAAGTTTTTTATTTCTCTATGACTGTTCTTTAGGGTGGTTCACAAACCTATGGTAAAAAAAAAAAAGTTCTAGAGGTCACGGCGGTGGCTCATTTTTTTTACCTTTGTCCACACTAATATACTGCCAAAATTTCAACTTCCTACTAAAATAAAAAGACGGTGCTCAAAGCTCAAATAGTTCTCCAGTTTTTGTCAATTTCAAGCATTTTTCGGTCGAGCGGCAAAAAAAAAAAAAAAATTCCAGGTGTTTTGGTATCATTCTTGCTGATTCTTATGTTCAATGATCCCCTGAATCCTAATATGGCCACCTTTTTCCCCCATTGTCTCCCACTTTTTGAAAATAGCGCCCCCCTCCCCTCCTATTTTCATCAGATTTCGACAATTTCATAGATATTATTTGGAGGGGAAGGAAGCATTATAATTACCATTAACATTCTTCTGTAGGGCTAGAGAGGTGAAAAGTTCAAAATCATAAACACTTTTCCCAAGTTAGGAGACTCGTGGGGGTATTTTCCCCTCTCCACCATAAAATATTTAACATATCAACAACAACTCATTTTCTCCAGCTTCAAAATTTTACACTTATAATTTGGTGCAGCACAATAATATCGGACTGCCTTCTATGACTCCCAAGTCCAAAAACTTTTTCAAGCTGTAAATTTTTTTTTTTTTAATCTTGGAAACATCGCATGTTACATATGAGTCGCACCGTAGATTTCCTTCAGCAAAGAACCTTTCGGTATTATTTATATTAATTCCAGTTATGTTCGAGCGATCACCTTGAAAGGGGAAACGCAGATCATATTTGGATTCAGTGGGGCATTTTACATAAGACACAGCATGAATGGTGTCAGATACATTTGAAATTTATTTTGTGCCGAGCAGTGTTGTTATACTGAAATTTGCTAGAAGTTTTTAATTAAAGACAAAATATTTAAACTTCTTGCTTTGCAATTCAACTTTCCATGTATATTTATATATAGATTTTTTTTTTTTTTTTTGAGAAAGAGATACTTTTAGTATTGAATATTTTGTTGTCTCAGCAAGGATAAGTACTCAATTTGCTTCAACAGCAGGTAAAAGAAACTGCTTATTGTCTTCATTATTGAAAAAAAATTCTGTTAAATTGTTGAATTATTTGAACATTTCCCTCAGCAACGTTATTCACCATTATTTATTTAGTACTTCCTTTTACGTAGTAAAGGAAGTATTGTGATCGCGAAAAAAAAAATCACTCAAATTTGAGTCTAAATTTTGATTTTCCTCACCCCCGAATGAAAATTCCTTAGTTTTTTTGACCTGTCAGCACGTGCTTATGTACCTACCAACATATAAGCAGCCGAAAATTTTTTTCAACCACCTCCGAGTTAATTACGACGAGTTTTCTCGTGACGTCTGTATGTATTACGTATGTACGTATGTGCGTATGTATGTATGTGGGTCGCATAACTCAAAATCTATATGTCGTAGAAGCTTCTAGCTTGGTATGTAGGCTCTGAGGATGGTCTAGTTGTGCACCTCCTCTTGTGGTTGCATTTGAATGTTCCCAAGGGGGTGTTTTACCCCTTTTTTGGGGTAAATCAGTGTTAATTTTAATGCGGACTCAAGTGATATGAATTGGCGCGACCACTTGGCGATATGTCGCCAAACTTTTGGTCGCCAAGTGTTTGACACCAACTTGGCGACATATCGCCAAGTTGGAGACAAATTTAGTGAAAAAATTATTTTTTGAATTTGGGTTTAACTTGCCGCGATTGGCGATATTTTGCGAAAAATTCACTGAATGATATTAAAATCAGCAATATTTAGAAAATTAACCATTGCAAAATATTTTTTGCATTGTTTCGTGGCAGATTAGGGGAGTAAATATTTGAGTTGTTACCTTGCTCACTCCAAGCACTTTTTTTAACACTTAAGGCTAGTACTAAGTAAATTACTAGTAAGAAATTTACACGTAAAAGGAAGTAGTGTGGGGTCCATACCAGATTTTTTTAATTTGTTTCTTTTAATTCTGTGATTGATATTATATTTGCATTCGTTGGGGCGTAGGACGAAGAATGTTAGAAAATAATTCCTAATATTCATGTTTGAAAGAAATCCAATTGTTCTGTACTACACTTGTTATATTTCACATCTTTATTCTTGTAAAATCTTGCTTTTCTTTCAACTAGAATTTGATGCGAAAAACTAAATCAAACTAATTAATTCACCAGAAAGGTGTCACAAGTACTTTAACAAAACTGGCCTAGTTGTTATTGAGCGATTCCATACCAATTCACCGAATGGGGGTCGCACGACCGACTCGGATTTTTTTTTAATTTGGTACACAGATTGATGGTATAGAGGTATGAAAAAACCCAAAAGGAAAGTTACCTGCTCCATTTATTTTCTGAGATACATGCCCTCAAAGTTTGTCCGCCACGTCAAAATACTAAAAAAGTGATGTTATTTAATGATTTTTTATAAAAAATCGTACTCGTGCAAAATAAAAGTGTTAGATATCTATGGAAACTAGTTACTCCAGGCATTCTGAAAAAAAATACTAGAACGTTCATAATGAAAATTGCCAAGGTACAGGGCTCTTTGAAGTTGTCACCACAAAAACTTGATTTTGCAGATTTTGCTAAAATTCAGGCATTTATTACAAAAAAAGGCAAACAAAACCAAAGGTTTTCTCACTTTTTGGTAGTGTACAGGTCCTCCCTGTAAATTGCTACGCAATAAATTTTTTGGGTTTCTCACTCCTTCTTGGAAATATTTTAGCTTAAAAATAAGCATTAAGCCAAAAAATGCGTTTTTGGCCATCTTGGCAGCCATTTTTCTCATAAAGGGGGAGCAGTAGAAACTTTAATTTTTTTTTTAAACAAGCCACTGATATGTTAGCTATTCACAAGAAAAGAGTTTACTTTTGGTTATTTCTCCCATTAAGAGATATCCTGCTGACAGTATATGCATGTTTTTCGCGACGACCATATGCTTTTGTTCCCCCTCTCACGGTTTTAAAATTAATTAAACCAAAAAATAATGATATATTTATTATTAGCTGTATTATCTACCCAATATGTCATGAAATTTAATTTATTAAATCATTGAACAATAAATTAGATAATTGATGAAAAAAAGAAAAAGTATTTCTCTAATGCCTGAGCATTATGCATTCATAATTATAAAGCACTAAATACTTTCTTGAGAAATTAATTAACATGAATGAGCTCTAAATATTTATATTATAAGCAATACCCAATCTTGTGATTGGGATACTCCTGCTTTTAATAGAAGAATTTCTTGAATATCACATGAATATCAGGAAAATAAATGAGGTCTTTTCGTTTGATGTAGGATATTTTATGACAAATTTCATTTGATGGGCTACTAACTGAGCATGGTGATAAAGAGCTATTAATTTCAGCATCGAATTCCATTTTACCTTATTAACAGTTAAATATTTACAAAACAATTAAATAAATAATTTAATATAAAGCCATGCTTGAAGAATTAAAATTAGTGCAACTAATTTATTCCCATACTGATCTTTACAAAATTGACATGCGTTGAGCACTGATAAGAACTGACAAGAAAAAGTTTACTCACTAAAATATTAGTTCACAGATACTATAAAGCATACATTCTATTTTCCACAAAATAATACTGCAACAAAGAACAAGGGTATCCTCCTGTTTGTAGCCATTAATCAGGAACATCCAATCACAAGATTGGGTATTGCCTATGAGATAAATATTCGAAGCTCCTTTAGTTTAATTGATTTTTCAAGAAATTCTTTAGTACCTACCCCTTTATACCCTTGTTCTTTGTTGCAGTATTATTTTGTAGAAAATAGAAGGTACGCTTTATAGTATCTGTGAACTAGTATTTTAGTGAGTAAACTTATTCTTGTCAGTTCTTATCAGTGCTCAACACATGTCAGTTTTGTAAAGATCAGTATGGGAATAAATTAGTTGCACTAATTTTAATTCTTCAATCATGGCTTTATATTAAATTATTTATTTAATTATTTTATAAATATTTAACTGTTAATAAGGTAAAATGGAATTCGATGCTGAAATTAATAGCTCTTTATCACCATGCTCAGTTAGTAGCCCATCAAATGAAATTTGTCATAAAGTATCCTACATCAAACGAAAAGACCTCATTTATTTTCCTGATATTCATGTGATATTCAAGAAATTCTTCAATTAAAAGCAGGAGTATCCCAATCACAAGATTGGGTATTGCTTATAATATAAATATTTAGAGCTCATTCATGTTAATTAATTTCTCAAGAAAGTATTTAGTGCTTTATAATTATGAATGCATAATGCTCAGGCATTAGAGAAATACTTTTTCTTTTTTTCATCGATTATCTAATTTATTGTTCAATCTATATCTATAAAAATGAGTGTATGTATATATACTTGTTCTCTATACAAATCCACAGTTTGCGTCAGATTTTCATCAAACTTGACACAGAGGTTCCTTGATGCTCTAGAATTCTCATAGGCGGGGTCTTGAAATTTTAAAAAATCTAAAAAGCTCAAATTTAAATTTTTTGTCAAAAAATGACCTTTTTATAGGAATCTAGCCTATTTATATTGTAATCGAGATGGGCCTTTTAGCATTCAAATTGAGGAAATTTAAGATTTTTAAATATGAGTATTTTCAAACAATGATTACGATTAAAGTAATGAATTTTCAATTTAAGGCTCACCTATTTCCTTTTAGCATTGAAATAAGTGAAAAACAATCATAAGTCTCATGTGGACTTTATAAAAAGAACCACGGATTTGAATTTCAAATTTGCAATGCGACGACAGTTGCGTCTGTAATGGAGATAAGCCTTCAGAACGAGAAATAGATTTATTTCTGAGTTATAATAATTTTTACTTTGTAGGTGGGAACAATTAATAGAGAAAAGTTAATATTTTAAATTTGGCGGGTGAAATTGATGCAATTTTTTCACTTACATGTGCATAATTTCATGCCAGTGGACGCGGCAAAGCACAGACAACATTTATCTTTAATTTTCACCTTTTGATAAGACTATTTTTCTGTGAACGTTTAACTTTCTGTAATATTTTAGTTTTCTTCAAAGTTTGTACCTAAGAGACAGATTGATGCAAATTATTTTATACCCATATGAATAGAACTCTTTCAAACTTTTTTCCCTGAATGCTATGTTGTATTAATAAGCACCCGGGCAACGCCGGGTATTAAGCTAGTGATTTAATAAATTAAATTTCATGACATATTGGGTAGATAATACAGCTAATAATAAATATATCATTATTTTTTGGTTTAATTAATTTTAAAACCGTGAGAGGGGGAACAAAAGCATATGGTCGTCGCGAAAAACATGCATATACTGTCAGCAGGATATCTCTTAATGGGAGAAATAACCAAAAGTAAACTCTTTTCTTGTGAATAGCTAACATATCAGTGGCTTGTTTAAAAAAAAAATTAAAGTTTCTACTGCTCCCCCTTTATGAGAAAAATGGCTGCCAAGATGGCCAAAAACGCATTTTTTGGCTTAATGCTTATTTTTAAGCTAAAATATTTCCAAGAAGGAGTGAGAAACCCAAAAAATTTATTGCGTAGCAATTTACAGGGAGGACCTGTACACTACCAGAAAGTGAGAAAACCTTTGGTTTTGTTTGCCTTTTTTTGTAATAAATGCCTGAATTTTAGCAAAATCTGCAAAATCAAGTTTTTGTGGTGACAACTTCAAAGAGCCCTGTACCTTGGCAATTTTCATTATGAACGTTCTAGTATTTTTTTTCAGAATGCCTGGAGTAACTAGTTTCCATAGATATCTAACACTTTTATTTTGCATGAGTACGATTTTTTATAAAAAATGATTAAATAACATCACTTTTTTAGTATTTTGACGTGGCGGACAAACTTTGAGGGCATGTATCTCAGAAAATAAGTGGAGCAGGTAACTTTCCTTTTGGGCTTTTTCATACCTCTATACCATCAATCTGTGTACCAAATTTTAAAAAAATCCGAGTCGGTCGTGCGACCCCCATTCGGTGATTTGGTATGGAATCGCTCTATTTCAATTTCAAGGTCGTTCATATCTTATAAGGTTTTTTCCAAGTTCAGATATTCCCAGAAGTTTTAATAGCAAATGGAACATTTATTAATGTTCAATCTATTTGTTTTACTGTACAAAAAGGCGCTGAAATTGTTGAAAGTGTTTTACCTAGGTTTTTTCGCTCACGATTAAATGAAAAATCTCTTTCTTATATAGGAACACAAATATTTTGAGGCATATAAGAGACTGGATTTTCTCAGAATGGCTCCCTAATTGACTAATAATACCTCAATTATCTCTTTATAATCAGCAAGAGTGATCATAGATTTATCTATAGATTTATAAAAAGCTTACAGTTGAAGTTTCAAACTTGTTAAAGTATTTTTTAAGTTCTATGTGCAACATTATTTTATTTTATTTATTTATTTTTTTTTTGTTTAATTCTTTGCCAAACATTGTTTCACTTTAAAGTTATTAAAAAGAATAGAACTTGTGTGGAATATGATGACCAAAATAAGCATGAAGTAAATATCTTTGTCTAAATTTCAGACTAGTTCTATGCCAGACTAGCTACAGCTACAATAGTTTATTTTTTGCAATTAGTTTTTATAATTTAATTCATTCTTCTTGTGATACTCTTAGCACTATTAGTTTAAAACGTTAAATCTTGAAAACATTTTCTCTGCATCCCACTACTTTAAAAACATAAAAAAGCATTTTTCACAACTCTATTTTGGCACGTGTAAGTTTTAAAAATCATAGCACAACATGTAGACAAGTAGTACTGCAATCTACATTGTATGCTGCGATCTACTAAATAATCGATTGTATCAAAGGTGTTGCTATATAGATTCAAACGATTAAGAAAGTTTCCCATTGGTTGAACTAATATTTATACGTTGGAAAATGAGAATAATTGAAAAAAAAATCTCTTCCAAGAAACTGGTCTCTTTAGTCTGAAAAACTCAAAAATTGTGAAAATTACGAAAAAGCGTAAAAATGAAGGGTGTTTGAGCACCATCTTCCATTAAGAGTAGGGAGCTGAAATTTTAGGAGGGTGATCTTATACATAAATGTAAAAAAAGTAGGGTGCGCCTTAGTCCGTAGCAAAAAAAATTTTTTTTGAACCACCCTACTGTTCTTGGATAAAGCAAGATTAAGATTTCAGTGGCACAAATATTGCTTGATACAGCGTAGACTAATTAACAATTTGTTTTGGTTCCGTCAGAATACACCCCTTACAACTCTCCCTATACCTAATCTGACACTCAACACACCAATAATAATGCACTCGATGAGCAGTTGCTTACGCGTGCATTTGCCTGCGAGGAAATTTATTAACGAGACATTGACACTTCAAAAAACTAATATATTTTTTAAATACATCGTAAAAATTTAAAAATTACTGGTAGAAATTAATCGAGCTTAAATTTTTGGGAGGGGGAATTTTCTGAATTTTCCAATTGAAATTCCGAAATGTGCCGAATCATAAAATACGAGCATACACGCAGACCATATACCATAACTAAAGATAAGACAATAGGTATCACTAAAAAAATCGAGCACATCACAATTTTTTTAAGATGATGAACTAATAATTGTACTTTGATGAACCACAGCGGGAAAGTATTTTGAACAGTCAAAACGATTAAGTGAATGATTTATAAATTATTGTTTTGTTCTTATATACAGACTGAAACGCATTTACAGCATGATATATCATTAAATATTGCATACATTACAAATTAAAGCATGTTTGTTATTTGACAGGCTTTTGCAACAACCGAATTAAGTTTTATAAATAGGATCTTCTTATTTTCAAAGGTAATAAATGTGTTTTAAAAAAGGAGGATTGCGGTTAGACGCACAATGTACACTGTACAGTCACAGAAAAAAAAAACGAAACACTCGCTCGTATTCGAAGATTATTAACACTAGAGACACGTGTAATATGTTATTTTTTCAGGAATAATTGACTCTACAAATTTCTATTGGTAAATTGTTGTTAAGGGGTCATCTTCATATAAAAATCGGCATCAACTACAAAATTTTCTATGAGCACCCCCCTTTTTTATCGCATATTTGTGATCAGCAACATCATTTAACTTTGTATACCAAATCGTTTTAAATTTGCTCCAACCGTTGCTTCACAATTGAACTGAGAAAAAACCGTCCCGTAATGTTAAAAATATTTTTGATACTTGTGCATATACCTCAACCACGTTATCCCAAGTAGCACAAAAATATAGAACGACGTGGGACCAACATAGTTCGACGTTTGAATCTCGTTTGAATAAAGGATAAGGTTTTGGAAATATAGAATTACGTCGAAATATATTGTTTCACCGACTTTATTAAAAAAGTCATTTTAACAACTTATTTTGACATTAAAAATTGAATAATCATTATTTAAAGCTTTTTTACAACGATATTCTTACTTATATTTTAATTAGAAGAAAATTAGTAAAATAGCAAACGTCGAACAACGTTTTTTAATGTTGGGAAAAAAATATTGAGACACTGACGTACTTTCACGTCGATCTATATTAAATCTTAACATAGAACTATGTTATAGCTTCTTTTTATTTCAACATTGTTTGAATTTTCAAAAATTTAACTATTTTAGCTGTTTTAAATCAGAAGGGAAAATTAAAACTGTTTTTATTTTTCATTAGTAATATATTTATTGACACATGAGGGGAAATCATCTCTAAAATTTTAAACATCGAAAACAATCTAAAAACTATATACTTCGATGCACTTCTGCATGACTTTAAAATATAGGAAAATATGTGAAAGAGTTTTATATCGACCTCCCTTCAAAAAATCATCACATTTTGTGTTTTAACGCTTTAAATTAGTCAAGTCTCATTTGATCTTATCTGGTTGCTTTATCTGTTACTAAATAAGTCTGCCAGACGATTTTTTTTCTTTTTTTAGTTTTAGCCTACTCATTGTCTTATAAACAGATAACTATCAAAATATATTTTTCTTTTGACATTATTTCTAATTTCATTTCGTTTAATACTTTAGCTGTTTCGAACTAAACATGCTTTTCTACACATTACAAAAAAAAAAAAAAAAAATCTAAACATAGATATATAAATAAAACTTCCAAAACTGCAATCATCAAAAATAGTTCAAAATCGGTATTGTTTGACATTCTTCTGCATGACTTTAAAGTATATCGAAAAAAATAAGTTCCTCATTCAAAAAGTCTTTCTTTTTAAGTTTTTTTATTTCTTTATTTTTTGTTTTATTTATTTATTTTTTTAGCTATTATTTTTCGTTTTTCGTGTTTATTTATTTTTTTTTATTTATTTATTTTATTTTATTTATTTATTTATTTATTTATTTTTATTTTATTTTATTTTTATTTTTTTTGACGTTTTAAATCAATCAGGCTTGATTTGATTCATTCGTTGTTTCATGTGCTACTCAAATAAATCTGACAGACGATTTTTTTTTTTTTAGTTTATCATAATCATTGTCTTTTAAACATAGAACTATATCAAAATATATATTTTTTCGACATTATTTATAATTTCATTTCGTTTAATACTGCAGCTGTATTAAATCAAACATCTAGTAAAATGTTCTTTTCAACACATTACAAAAAAATAACTGAATGAATAAATAAATAAAAAAACCTCTAAAACTCCAATTATTAAAAATAATTCTAAAACAACATAGTTTTACGTTCTTCTGCGTGACTTTAAAATATAGAAATACATCGAAGAAAGTTTTATGTCGACTTCATTCGAAAATTCTTTTTTATTTCTTTCTTCCCATCTTTATTCATTTTACTTACTTATTTATTTCATTTATTTATTTATTTATTTATTTTTTATTTTATTAATTATTTATTTATTTTTTAAATTATTGTTATTATTATTATTTTTTTTTTAACATTTTAAATCAATCAGGCTTCATTTGATTCATTCGTTTTTCATCTGCTACTCAAATAAATCTGACAGACTAATTTTTTTTTTTTTTTTAGTTTTACCATAATTATTGTCTTTTAAACATAGAACTATGTCAAAATATTTTTTTTTTCGACATTATTTATAATTTCATTTCGTTTAATACTGTAGCTGTTTTAAAGCAAACATCTAGTAAAATAAACTTTTCAACACATTACAAAAAAATAACTGAATAAATAAATAAATATAGAAAACCTCTAAAACTCGAATTATTAAAAATAATTCTAAAACGACATAGTTCTACGTTCTTCTGCATGACTTTAAGGCAGGGATTCAAGTGAAACAGCACTGCGATCGCTTCGAATTGCAATCGCTACTGGAAGTGAATTACATTATCATCAACTTAAATTGGCATGACGTCACTACGGGTGGAGCCAATAAGAGCTCACAAGCACTCAGCGATCTCCTCTTATTCGCCAAGTAGGCTGTGACGTTTTATCTAGCTCGTTTTTCATAGGCAAACGTCACGCTGACGTCACGATGTTTTTATCAAGAAACGTTCTAATGTAATTCATTTCCAGTCGCGATTGTAATTTGCGATTGCCTGTTTCACTTGAATCCCTGCCTAAAATATAGAAATACATCGAAGAAAGTTTTATAATGACTTCATTCGAAAATTCTTTTTTAGTTCTTTCTTCCCATCTTTATTCATTTTACTTACTTATTTTATTTATTTATTTATTTATTTATTTTATTTTTTATTTTATTATTTATTTCCTTATTTTTTTTAATTATTGTCATTATTATTATTATTATTTTAGTTTATTTATTTATTTATTTATTTATTTTTTGACGTTTTAAATCAATCAGGCTTCATTTGATTCACTCGTTGTTTCATCCGCTACGCAAATAAATCTGACAGACGAATTTTTTTTTTTTTTTAGTTTTACTAATTATTGTCTTTTAAACAAAGAACTATATCAAAATATATTTTTTTCGACATCATTTAAAATTTAATTTCGTTTAATACTGTAGCTGTATTAAATCAAACATCTAGTAAAATGTTCTTTTCAACACATTACAAAAAAATAACTGAATGAATAAATAAATAAAAAAAACCTCTAAAACTTCAATTAATAAAAATAATTCAAAAACGACATAGTTTTACGTTCTTCTACGTGACTTTAAAACATAGAAATATATCGAATAAAGTTTTATATCAACCTCATTCGAAAATTCTTTTTTATTTCTTTCTTTCCATCTTTATTTATTTTATTTATTTATTTATATATTTATTTATTTATTTATTTATTTATTTATTTTATTTATTTATTTTTTTAATTTATTATATTTATTTTTTTTTTTTAATTTTTTTTTTTTTTTACTTATAAATTAATCAGGTTGCATTTGATCCATTCGTTGTTTTATCTGCTACTCAAATAAATTTTCCAGACGAATTTTTTTTTAGTTACCCTAATCATTGTCTTTTAAACATAGAACTATGTCAAAATATATTTTTGTTTCGACATTATTTATAATTTCATTTCGTTTAATATTGAAGCTGTTTTAAATCACACATCTATTAAAATGTACTTTTCAACACATATAATCGAGTGAGATGGTAATTTTTTGTCATTAATTTTTTTAATAACTTTTATTTTTAATTGACATTTAGAATGAGCTTTCAATATTAATCCTGGGCTAGTATTTGTCTGCATATAAACATTAAAAACACATGTGAGGATAAGGATCTATGGGCGAGCGGTTCTATTGGTCAACATAACAAGTGTCACCCGCAGATCCTTTTTTGGTGAGTTCGATTCCAACACACAGAAAAAATATTTCCTCGAAAAATATTATTTTCCAAACAAATGAATTTTCAATAATGATTTAGAGGAATCATTATCATCACTAGATGGCGTCACTATTTCTCCATACCTTTACAAGCACCTTGGTAAATTGAATTATTTCCATTACTGACCCTTTTCCCCGATAGATAGCACCACTATTTCCCCCCCCCCCCCCCACAACCACCATAAAATTAATTTATCACTTTTACGCCCTTAGTCTTTCATAGATGGCGCTTTCTGCAAAAACATTTCCTTTTAAAGTGTTATTTTTCTCCCTCGATAAGAATCTAGGTAGCGTCTTGTGGTTAGCATGTCCGGCTGGAGTCACAAGGGACCCGCGTTCGAATCCTGCGGAATGAAAATTTCAAATTCTAAGTTATTAAGCGATCAATAATTAAATTAAGTAATTAAATAAATAAAACCAAGATGGCGGCGATCATGGATCAAAAATTAAGTCACGGTTAAAACCCACCAGTGGGTAAAAAGAATTAATTTTTTACATAGATCGACATCGGAAAACAATCTAGATCTATATTCAGGACCTATATAGAACCATATATCAGAAATGTTACGTTTTCCGGAAGATCGACATCGGAAAACAATCTAGTTCTATATTCAAAACTTATATGGAACTACGTTCGAAAAGAGTAATTTTTTTACATAGATCGACATCGGAAAACAATCCAGATCTATATTCAGAAACTATATAGAACCATATATCAGAAATGTTACGTTTTCCGGAAGATCGACATCGGAAAACAATCAATATCAAAGTATGCACCAAACCAACAATAAAAACGTCATTTCCTCTCAGCAAAATTTTGAATTTTTTATGAATTATGAAATTAATATTTGAAAAAAGGATGATTTGGAATCATAAAATTTTTTGATGGAGAAACAATCTAGAAGTGGTTTCAAAAGAGAATTAAAAATGGGAACTCAAAATATCCAGTAGTTTTAAGGATATGCTAAAAGAACCATTTTTTTCGGGACCATATACAACTGTGCAAACTGAAACAACAGCAGGGAATTTTTATGTTAAAAAAGAGGAATAGGCTTATCCACCAGTTTCAGAATATTCTCAGCGTTTTTATAAAGTATGTAGTTTTCAACAGTAATTATACATTGAAAACGAAGTAGTAAATAAAAATTTTGAGTATGGTTTTAAACTGGTAGACGATCCAATTTTCGTCCATTAGTGAAAAGTCTGCTTTCATGCAACATGCAACATTTCAGAAAACTTCTTACGTGAAAACTTGAAATCACAGAAAAATGTGGCATCTCGGAAGGTTATTCGGAATAATCTGTAACAATAAGACGCTTTTTTAAATTCTGAAGCCACAATTTTAACATTATTGCCAATCCCCACACAGTAGTTTATATAAATACAAAGACTTTCAAAACGTAATCTCTCTCCAGAAGGTATGTGCTGCCTGAATTAGTGCGTAGCAAAAAGTATGCATCTATCTTTGTTTAAACAAAAAGATAGAATGTTGCATTTTTCCCTTGAATTCTAACAGCAGGGTTTTCTCACCTAAGTTTCAAAAAATATTATAACTTTAACAAATCCCGAGAATTTTTAATTAATTAGAAAAAGGAAACATTTAATAGCGATTAGCTTTAGTTATATTCTTCAAAAATATGATTTGTCTATACTCATAGTAAACTTTGACGTTGAAAGTAGCATTTTACATGTGGTGGTGGTCCTTAAATCTTTGGTCGGTCATAACTTCCCAAGTAGCACACTTCGTTTTTTAAAGGTTGTAAAATGGTTATTAATGTTGTGACAACGGATTAAAAACGTTTAAACGTTTATAAAACGTTTAAGGGTTTTTTGTGCTACCTGGGTTTTGTTCTACTGGTTCTAAAGTGATGCCATTTGGTACCCAGCTTACTTTTGGCCCTCCACGCCGAATTATGTAAAAAAAATGTAGGGGTTCCTATTTAAAAATTCAGGCTTTGAGTTCATTTAACTTTGCATATAGCCCCTTATCAAAATTTTGCTCACATAGTTTTAAAGAAGAGTTTTGTCCATGTCAGAAGACACCTTTCTTTTGTTCTCAGCAAGTATAGCAGCCGAATAATTCAGTGTTTCGTTTTTTTTTTTTATGACTGTACAAAAAAAAAAAAAAAATTGCAATACTACCCCAGAATTTGCCGAATGAGGAAAACTTTTGGGAGGTCTCAGTGACGTCCCTTCGGGGCGCTCTTGGCCAGGAATTATTAACAGAATATTCTAATACATCAGGCGTTAAAGGTGAATCTGGCTAATAATGAGACAATAGGCTGATAATTGGAAGTAATTGAGCACATCGATTTAAACACTGTAAATGCTATTTTCGAAAGCTGTGCAAATGGGAGACTTCAAACGCAAGTAATGGATTCATTTCCAGATTTCGCTAAAAAGCACTATTTTAAAGAAATTGGATGCGGTTGCGCCATCTAGGAAATGAATGACTACACATATAGCTACCCTCTATGAAGTGTTTCTAACATCTCTAGCAGAGCTGCCGTAGATTAACAAGACCACGTTTGAGAAAAATGAAGAAAATAAATTCAGAAAAAAAAATGAGAAAAATAAAGACAGCTCAATTTAACCACATTACATTGTAGTTATACAGTCGTCCTTCGCTACTTCGTGCTTCAACTTTCACGGCTTTACTCAATCGCGGATTTTCTTTTTCTTTCCCCCCCCCCCCCACCTCTCTCTCTATTTCGCTTTTTTTTTTTTTTTTTTTTGAGCAATGACAAATTGCTATGTGTTTTCTATTTGTGTCTTTGTTGCCGGATGGTTTTTTTTTTCAGACGTGCAGTCTGCCAACGTAACGCATCCACCAGCCTTTGCTACTTCCCATGCAGGACATGGTGGCGCGGTTTGGATCTTTTTAAAGAAAACTTTGAGCTGCCCACATTGCAAAAAAAAAAAGTTGTTTTTTCAGTACAATACTGGCAACAGAGGTTCCAGTTAAAAACTATAAAACTAGCAATTTTAGTTTATTACTGTAAAGCGGCAATTTTGCATGTTATTACCACAATTTTAGTTTATTACCACAAAAGTAGCTGTATTATACTGTTAAAACAACAATATAACACTGGCAGCAGAGGTTCCAGTTAAAACTGTTAATTTTCACAGTAATAAACTGTAAAAATAGTAATTTTCGAGTTCATTACTATAAAGCAGCAATTTTACAGTTTATTACTGTAAAATTAGCAATTTTTACAGTTAGTTACTACTTGGAGTTTTCTGATTAAAAAAATTTTTTGCAGAAAATAATTAATATTGGATTCTAAGTTTAAATTAGGCCTAAATGCAAGAATATAAAAGGGGGGAGGTCAAGGAAGTTATTTACTCCCTCCTTAGATAACTCACTTTTAAGCCGTTACAGACCTGATGAGTGTTACAGATCTGATGTTAATATGAGCTACATATCTGAGTTTATTCTTTCAGTCTTCGTTAACATCTCTAAAAATGATATCATTTCTTTGCATTTTTAACATAGAATTAAGATAATTATATTAAAATATATATATTAGCTAAAAAATCAAATTTCATTATAAAAAAGTATTTCTTGGAAATAAAAATGAGCGATAAGGTTTTTAAATAAAACAAATTATGAGATTACCAAATCCAAGCTAATAAAACATTTGTTTTGTTTTGAAACAACACACAACTTCAACTTTTTCAACACACAACTCTGTTGTTTGCTTTTCTTTAATTAGTTGCAGGAAATTTAATTTCTTGATCAGAAATTCAAATTTAGCATGCTAGGTATTATCTAGTTATTTAGCGAAGTTATGAGAAATCAAAGCACCAAAAAAATAAATAAATAAAATAATAATAATTAATTAACTTAATTTCTGCAGTGTCAATTTTTCTTATTTTATCAACTTCTATTGTTAGGCCATACAAACCATAAATGAAGCAATTGTACTAAAACTCATGGCTAAAACCTATGATTTTTGCTTTTTATAATTCTGAAACGTGTGAGTTAGTTCGGTAACATATTCGCTGTTTTTCAATGTTACCGCTCTGACTGTTACCGATCTGACAAACTGACAAAGTTTTTTTTTTTTTTTTTTTTCATTTCCGAGTCGATCGCGCTAAACCAAAATCAAATACGTGGTTTTTTCACTTGTAATAAAGGACTATACTTATATATAAAATATTTTTTTAAATAATAAAAACTGCGCATTTTAGAGCATGTTACCGATCTGATGCCTTAAATAACACACATTTTATAAAATCACTTTAAAAAATCTTACCTACAATTTTAGATGCAGAAATGCAAATTTTTAATTACGATTCGATAAAACATCCCACCAGGTACGCAGTATCATGTGGTATCGGTGCAGGAAATGATTTTGAGAGCCTAAACATAGATCGGAAGTTATTGTTATCGCTCTGACGGCGGAACTTGGGACACGCTTATTTCGCATAGGCTAGAAAATCAGAAATCGTTTAAAACAAAAATGAAGTAAAATATCAACAAAGGGGTAAAAATAGAATCGTTTTTTGTGCAAGTGCGTTTTTTTTTGGGGGGGGGGAGTTAGAAAGTGCGCATGACCTGTTTGCATGCTAAGCTTTGCTACTGGGGACACGTTACCGATCTGATTTTTGATGTATAAAAACAATATTTTCTGAAGAAAAAAAATTTTTTTTATGATGTTATTAGATGAAATGAAAGCAAAACCTAATCTTCTTTGTGGGGAAAATTATTTTTTTTAACTAGTTATTGAAATACTAGTGAAAATTCACTTGGGACTCAAATTGGCACTTTTCTAAATATTAGCTCATTAGCAGTATCATACTGTAAAAACATCTTTTTTTGCAGTGCAGCAAAGAAAACTTTTGCCAATGCTCCAAATTGTACACGAATTGTCCGCTGCAAATATCATTAATCCATTCATTTCTACCTTTTAATGTGTATATAAAAATACTAAACTCATCTAAATTTTCTTCTACAGGTGACGAGGTATAGTATGAGGGTAGTTAAATAAGGAACAAGCTGCCACTACTGATTCACTCATCTGGATGTAAAGCGAAGCAAAATGAATTCGAAACATGCGTCGCTTTGCAAACTTTTCTTCTTCATTGTTACTTTGACATCTGCTACCACACCTGATGAAAATCTTCACAGTTCAGACCACGATGAAAACTCATCAAAATACACTCGTTTCCCGAGGGAGGAGGAAATTCCTGGAAATATTTCAACCGGTGAAGCGTATACATCAGTTTCAAGAGAAGAAATTGATAGAAAACGATTTGGCGACATCGATTCCGTTCCATCAACAAGGATAGATTATTCGATATACAGCGAAGAATTCATCAACTGTGGTTTGATTTCTCTTGAGAAAACAAAGTACCAGATCCTTGCAGATGGTTCAGCTTATGTCCCAAAGTATGACAAGTTTTTTAATACGTCAAACTACATGATAGACGAGAACGAAAAGCTGCGAATTTGTCCAGACTTTTTCATTGATTTTATCGAGGACCGGAAATTTTCTCCAACTCTGGAAATTGTTACTACTGTTGGAGTTGGAATTTCCATAATCTGCATAGTTCTTCACATGATAATGTTTGTTTTGATCAAAAAACTAAGGAATTTGCCAGGTTACTGCTTAATTTCCTTATGCATTGCTTTACTTGTAGCATATATCAGCTTTTTTGCTCAGTTCGGAATACCGGAGGAGTCCGATTGCACCCCTATAGGAATGTTGATGTTCTACTTCTTTTTGGCTTCTTTCTTCTGGATGAATGCTATGTCCTACGACGTTTGGCGATCCTTGAGAATGGCTACGTCTAAACTCAGGTTAACTTCCGACAAACCTATGATGATTCGATTTGGTTTGTATTCGTTATATTCATGGGGTGTGCCCCTTCTAATTGTGATATTCGCCCTTGTTATAGACTCCTTAACTGAGAACAGAAACTATAAGCTAATTTTTCGGGTCACCACTTGTTGGTTTCGATACCGACAAGCCTTGCTGGTTTACTTCGCTTTGCCACTATTTATCTTGCTGTTTATAAACATAATGTTTTATGTGTCTAGTTTCTACATGATTCTGACTGCCACCATGAACAATTCAGAGAATAAAGCAAATCTCCAAACTCGTTTCCTGATATCCATGCGGCTTGCTGTAGTCATGGGTCTGATGTGGATCTTCGGTGTGCTAGCTGTAGCAACACAGTCCACCGTGCTTTGGTATTTTTATGCAATCTGTAACACCCTGCAGGGGGTTTTCATATTCTTCAGTTTTACATTAACTGAAAAGACTAGAAAAGAGTGCAGGTCTCTTATGCATAAAAAGAAATCTTCGTTTCTACCGACTACACAGACAAGTAGTCAGCAAATGACGACATTTTAATCGTTGTGAAGAAACTATGATCGTTTTTTGAAGATAAGACTAGAATATAGTGAAGAACTCCGATTCACACGGAAAAAAAAAAAAAAAAAACTTTGCTCCTACTGATCGCACAGACAAGGGGACAAGTAGTTAGCAAATGACAGCATTTTATTGAATCGGTGACTGCAAAAACTACTTCAGTCACAGAATTTAGAAACTCCCAAAGGTTGTTTCCACACCTTCATGCATTGTTGTTGCAAGTAATGTTGTTTCATAGAAACAACTTTAGGGAGGCAAGATGTATGTTGACTGCAAAAACCGCGCCAGTTAGGTTAATTCGGAAGATACGTTGCCTATCTTCTGAAAGTTGAGCATGGAAACAACGCTAAACGGCCATTCCGTGTGACAGAACGGGACTTAGGAGTAGATAGAGCCCCTATAACTGGAGGTCTCTCTGCAGGGGCCTTAGGAGTAGATGTTTCAGTGGGATTTGTTCCATAAATACAGATAAAAACAAGCTAGGAATATTTTTATTGATAGCAACAGTAAAGATTTTTCATAAAAATTGCATGAAAAGTTCAAAGTTAATAGTTTTATCGAAAATAAATCAAGGATAAGCAATAAATGCCTGTGACGGAACGGGACCATATGAGTCCCATTCCGTCACAATTCACTTATTTTCCCTAAAATAATTGGCATTTAATTTTTCTATGTAATTCTTATGACAGACCTTTACTGTTGCTATCAATAACAAATTTCCCAGCGTCTTTATTTGTATGTATGGAATAAAACCCACTGAAAAATCTACTCCAAACGTCCCGTGCCGTCACGTGGAATGGCCCTAGAGTTGTAAGACGTTATGTCTCTGTAATCAATATTTGAAATTTTTGACTTACGTGGTTTTTGCACTCACCGATTCAATTGTTGTGAAGAAACTAGATCGTTTTCGGAAAACAGAATTACATGCATAAACTGCTTCACATATTTCTTTTTTTTTTTTGATAGATCAGGATCCTTCAGTCAGGCGCGGATCCAGAGGGGGGGTCATGGGGGTCATGACCCCCCCCTTAACCGACAAAATATAGCAAAAAATTACATTTTTGGTACTTATATTACGAAAAAATTGTCAAAACCCCCCATTTTTGCCCAAAAATTGCACTTTGACCCCCCCTTTCCGAAAATGACCCCCTCCTTAGCCAGAAGCTGGATCCGCCCTTGCCTTCAGTAAACAAATCAATTCTGCATCGTCAATTTACCTCGTCATTGCAGCTTGACATAACAATAAAATATTGGTGTGTCTTCAAAATTATAGCAACAAGAACTCACTGAGCAAAATTAGATACCTTTGTGCTGCATGCAACAGGCTTTATTGAGTCGGTTTTCATGTAACAATGTGATGTTACAGAGGTTAGCAAAAAAAAACATTGATATCGTTACGAAGGAACAGAAAATGAATTTTGAGTTTTACCTTTGCGAAAACGTCAGTGCATGAAAAGACGTTTTTACACCGAATTTTTTCGACATTTGAACTCTAATACCCATGAGTAATTGAAGAGCTAGAAGGATGAAGGGTCTATGTTACATTTAAAAAAAAAAACATTCCGGACAATGGTAAGCACTGGATACAGGTAAGCAAATAAAACTTGGTTCATCATGAGTAGCTGTCATTAGACCAATATCATGTGCACACTTAATGACAAACCAGAAAATAAAAAAGCTGCAATAACTGCAACAATAGAAGTTTGAACTGCAATCACTCGCAAGTTCTGTTTTGTCACATTCACATAACCCCTTCATCTCCCAAGCCTTTCAATTCTAAGAGAACAGCAAATATTTATTCTTACTTTGTGTTTTAATGGAATTTTCGCTCTTGCAAAGACATTTTTTGATTCCTTATGGTATACAAGAACAAGCAAGTGTTACAACTAGTACTTCGGAACTTTTTTGCCCTATACAACAAACCGTTCAAACTTTTCTGGGTTAGTTTTGACAGAAAGGACTGCCTTCATTTCTTCCAAAGATGTGGTTTTACCAATAAACAGGTAAAACAATGAAGTCTCATTAAGAAACTGAAAATACTTTTTTATCTGCTTTTGAAAATCTTACTATTAATGAATGTTTTGAAATTTTCACGTTATGTTTTTCATACTTTGAATCATGATCAATTCGGAAAACGAAATCATCTTCCTATTTTATAGCTTTTAACGAAATTTATTCATTAATGGTAGGAATGGGATAGTTCAAAGAGTCAAGGCACGGTTTTGGAACTAAGATTTTTCCCATTATTCCCTTTACTAGCAAGAATATGACTAATCATAACTCAAAGAACTCGCAAAACATTTCGTCATTTGCAGTTTTAATTGTCTCTAATTATTTTCCTCTTGATTGCAAGATTTCGTGAAGCAGTTTGGAAATCCCGGATTTAAATGTTAAAATAGTATGAGAGATATCATAGACTTCTTTTTTTTTATCTCATATTTCATAAATACATGTTTTCTTTTATCACGAGACACTATTTATCAGAATATCATGAACTTCACAAGTTTATGTAATTTTTGCAGTCATGAAGAGGAGAAGAGCAATCACGTAAGTTGTGTATTTCATTATAAACTTGCATAAAAAGTTTGATACAATCCATTGATCATGTACAAAGCAAACGACAAATCTTCCAGTTCAAATGTTAGTTCAAAAATAAAATGTCACTTGAAATTGTCTGCTTTCAGGAGTTTTTCCTTCAATCTATTGAAAAAATCTGGTGTGGACCCCATACTACTTCCTTTTACATTTAAATTTCATAACACATGCCTTAGATGGTAAAATAGAGCCTTAGAGTGAGCAAGATAACAATTCAAACATCAGCACTCCTCAGTTTGCCATGAATCAATGCAAAATAATATTTTACCGTGATTCATTTCCTAAATATCGCCGATTTTAGCATCATTCAGTGAATCGTTCGCAAAGTATCGCCAACAGTGCCAAATTGAACCCAAATTCAAAAAATAACTTTTTTCGCCAAATTTGCAGCCAAGTTGGCGACAAACACTTAACGACCGAAAAATTAGCGATACATCGCCAACACTTGACGCGCGAAATCATATCACTAAAGTCTGCAATGAAATGAGCACTGATTTACTCCAAAAAAGGGTAAAAGCCCCTTGGGAACATTCGAATGCAACCACGAGGGGAGGTGCACAACTAGACCCACCCCCTCAATGCCTACATTCCAAACTAAAAGCTTCTGCGGCGTACAGTTTTTGAGTTATGTGACATACATGCATACATACGTACATACATACATACGTACATACATATATACGTACTCACAGACGTTACAAGAAAACTCATCGCAATTCACTCGGGGATAGTCGAAAAGGGTTTTTCGGCTGTTTATATGTTTGTAGGTACATATGCACGTGCTGACCGTTCGAAAAACTACTCAACATTCATTCGGGGGTGAGCAAAATCAAGTGAAATTATTTTCGTAATCAAAAAACTTCCTTTACTACGTACAAGGAAGTAAAAAAAAACACAGTGTTTATGTAGTCTTTTTTCTACTTTATTGAACTTGCCGCACGAAAAGTGACATTGTAAAAAAGTTTAAAAGAAATAGTGTAGAGATTTAAAAAAATGATTAAGGAGAGTAATATTCTGGCCATTCAGTTAATTCATAGTTTATTTATTTGATAAGAAATATAATTGAAGCACTTTTTAAGGAGTTTCAAAAAGGGATTTAATGATTTTCAAAGACTCTAGAACAGGAATACCCCCTCCCCCCCCCCCGGAACCTGAAATGTTTTGTAATGAAAAACAAAAACCTTTTTTTTTTTTTCAAATTCCAAATGCCAAAAATGTCGAGTTGTCTTGCCATCCTTGGATCAGCTCATTCCTTATCTTAACCACTAGTTCGCAGACATGGGGAGTTTCCCATGCAAATGCGACGTCGGTTGACCAACGAATCTGCCTTTGTTTTACTATGGAAGAATGTAGGAAGAGACGCAATGTTATAATTCTGAAAGCGATTTCAGTGCAGATTAGAGTTGTTAAAATTTGGCATTTTGAATAAGTTATTCGATAATGGGTGAAGAAATTTTTTTTCCCGAATAAATAGTATTATAAGCAAAAAAAGTACTAATTTCCAGGGGGGTCGAGCCCCCCACCCTTTACGGACGCTCTTGTCCAGGAGTCATTAATTTTCCCTCCAAATCTACAGCTCTCATATGACTGCGGAGTAGAAGTCGCAGTCTGACCCATTTTGGGGGGAAATAGTCTGGGTGAGATGTTTTAAAATTGTAAGAGTCAGAGTCGGTTATTCTTTCTTTCAAAGTTCTCACACACTCCAGGGCTCCCTACCTACCACTACACAGGTTGGAAGAGGCCCTGAAGAGAGCTCTGTTTTCTGACCCTGGTCAGAAGCAAAGCGCCCCTAATCCAGAGCCCCCAGAGGTATTAATTTGGAATTTCAGGTTGGAGGACTTTGTGACCACGAACATGTTTGACTTACGCCAGTCAACATTAGTGAACACGGAGGATTTTCAATCGAGTGGAATCGAATCCTGGACCACTGTTCCCGACAGAGTGTTAGAATCTCGCACTTTTAAAAGAAATCTTACACACAAAAAAAAAATTGATGCGGGATTTTCTCGCGATTTTCTCTCGCCTGTTAAATTGAATCTTTGTAGTCTTTTGTGGAACTAAGATTTTTTTGAAAAAAAGTCTCTCTCAATTTTTAAAAATCTCACTCTAATTTCAATAGAGGGGGAGATTTTCTCGCCTATTCTGTTTCTCTAATGCGAACCCTGCCTTGGACTCTTCAGTTACGAGTCTGACGTTTACCATCAAGCTATCACGGCCTCTTCCAGCTTTACCGCTCCGCCATGGCTGCGGAGTAGGAGTGGGAATCGGATTTATTTTGGGGCGAAAGACTCAAGTCAGGATTAGAGTCGCCAAGTTTCTCCCCGTCTCTGCAGCCCTTCTTTATTCCTCCTGAATTTACACACGAATTTGGCTACCATGTGGCAATGTATCACCGAATTTGGTGCCATATGCTATTTATTCTAGTCCTGCATTACATGCTGCACGTATGTAAGTTTTTATAAATGACACTTAAAAATCCAAAAGGGTTAGACTATAGAGATCTTTCTTAAGGTAAATGCCAATTCTGTATTTGCATTAATTCCCCCCCCCCCCTCCCTCCATGTTTATTGTGTAGTACATTTGCAGTTAGTCACAAGTCCTAACAATACATTCATTCCTTATTTTTAAATTTATCTTTGAAACCTCTTTGTTCCGAAAGGAAGTGCAACAAGTGGTTTAAATCAATCTATCTTGTACCGTAAAATCATTGCAAACTACCAACCCATCATCCTCTGAGATAAAACGTGTTTTTAAACCGATTGCAGCCCTATTACTCACACATTAAGAGATCAAAAGCCTCCTTACCACGCATGACTGCAGTCACCGAATCAACAAAACAGACTAAATAGGAAACAAACAATAGTAGTGAGCGGCGATTTACCGGCTAATGAGTAAAAGCGAATGGATTTCCTCCAACATTCTAACAAAGTCCGACTCACGTGTTGGAAAAGGCGATAAAACAGCCATTTTGAAGGTCAGCCAGGGAAACCTTTTCACCTGAATTTGGAGATTTGCAAACAGTGGAGAGTGGCTGTTCTGCCAGTTCGATAAGAGTTCCAATATCTGACTTGTCGCTTCGGAATCGGGGCTTGTCAACCGTGTCCAACAGAAGACAGGCGGGTTCAAGTTTAAACTCGGACGTTGTGCTGTTTGTTTTTTTTCCCTTTCTTCGTAATGATGGAAATCAAATGTCGCTTATCTGTGACTGAGCAATGGATTCCCTTTTGGGAGTGAATGGGTAGTGTGAGTGAATTTGAACGCTGCTTGGAGTACGGGATATATTTATGTGCTGTTCTATGGAAGGATATTGTTGAATTTTGAGGCTCAAGGTTTAAATTTTACTAAGAAAGGTGAGAATTTATTCGTTATTTCTGCAAATTTGCTAATCTTAAAAAGAATGCAATTATACTGCAAAGTGTCGGCACATTCTTTGGACGATGATTTGCAGCAATGTGTCATTTTATGAAAAGTTTTTTTCTTTTTCCCCATCATTATTTCTTATAAATTTACAAACATGAGAAAAGGAATCCGTAAATTTAAAAAAACGTATTAAAAAAAACTATTAACATTTAGAAGATAATTTTATTAAAGTTTATACTATGGCATGCTCATTGCTCAGCGCCAGGCTTGCAATTTCGCTGCCTTGCACCGCGAATTTCAGATTCTCCCATACTCTTTTTTTTTTTTTTTTTACCCATCATAACGTGCTCATATAAGTTTGAGGAGTTGTTCGTGTAGTAGACTTTTAATTACTATATTACTGCTTATTTAATGTACTTCATTGATAATATTTCATAAATTCCATTAACATAATTTGTTTTTGTCGACGCATACTGAAATAATTCTGATTACTTGTAACTGATTCAAAACTAACAAAGCGTTTATGAAAATTAGTGCGGTAAAAATTTGTTTTTGTTTGTCTTTTTTTTATTGTTTCTGTATAGATGTCAGCACTTGTACTTAAGTTAGATTTCTTTTCTTAAGATGAATCAATAACATAAATAAAACTTTGTTTTGAGCAACTTACTTCAATGGTCTATGGATTTACTATGGAGTCGATGCAATGATGAAATTGTTAAATATATTTTGCAGGAAAAATAAAGCCAAAAACTAAGGATTGTGCTCTAATAGTAATTTTAAATGCATATTTAAGGTAATTTGAAGATAGTAAATTTTTACCATTTCCTATTGTCATTAAAAATTTCCATTGATGGCGATTATATATTATGCAAGTTGCAATGAGTTTAAAGAAGGAAACTTGTGCTCGTGCTTGGTGCCCTATGTTTTGAGGTACCGAAAATGCTAACACTTTCAAAATTTACAATAAACGATTTTTTTTTTTTTTCGTTTCAATTATTGAAGAACTCAATGGATGTTTTTTGATTTTGTCTATGTATTTTTAATTTTTCCATGGGAGTAGTAACAATAACGCAAAGAATAAAGGAAGAAAAAGAAAATTTTAAACGTTTGGTATTTATGAATGCCGCATCGCATTTTCTAAATGCAAATTTTGAATATAAAAAAATTTAAACATGTATTGAAATTGGTAATAAGGATCCGCAGTTAATCATAAATAAATACAAATTGCTGAAAAATTAATTGAAAACGCATTAGTTGAAAGATTAAAGAACTAGTAAATGAGATGACAGGATAAAGAGAAAAAAATCATCTTTCACTCATCTTTTGTTTGCTCAGAAAAAAGTAAAACTGCTCCGATGTGCAATTTTGTAACTCCAAAATGAGACTATAAATGAAACGACTGCGCCAAAAATATAAATAAATAAATAAAATAAATGAATGAATACAATTTTAAATACCTTTATTCGTGTGGCCACAAGGTGAATTCACTTCTATTATTACTATTGCTTAGAATTTTATGTTTCAGAAATTTATGAAAGGAAGAAAAGATTTTCTTTCTAAATTGCAACACAAAGTAACAAAAAAAAACCTAAATATGGCTTAAAAACACTAAAAAATAAGCTTTTGGAGTTAATCCAACTTAAAAAGATTTTCAAAACTATTGAATATCCGCTAAGTTTGCATGCACTTATAATACATCAACATGTAATAATATAGTTAAACCTTTAGTATTAATAATAGTACAGTCGAACCTGTTTATCTCGAACCTGCTTGTCTCGAAAACCTCTGTGTCGAAATTTTTCAATTTCCCTGCTTTTACAGCATAAATTTAATGTTTTTTTCTCATGTTTATCTCGAATGATTTTTCCTGAAAACATCTATATCTCGAATTTTGACGACCCTCATTTGTGAATTTAATTTTCAGTCACCTTTATCAATGGTATAACTGGAGACAAAAATCATCTTTTTCACAATCATTCAAAGACTATGTTCGTACATGCATCGTTAATGCATGCTTAAAGGTATGCATTAACTTGCCACCGATATAGTCATCACAATTAGTAAAAAGTGGACTCACAGCATTCGTACAGTAAAAAAATTCAGCAATATCAATGTAAAACTATATGTTAAGTATATGACTTAGTTCCATTGCTTATTTTTGTAAATTTTATCAAAACCTCTGCATCTCGAACCCTCCGTATCTCGAATTTTTCTCCTCTCCCGTGAAATTAGAGATAGACAGGTTTGACTGTATTAAATATATTACTTTCATGTTTGCAAAGAACGTGAATGTTGTCTTTTATTCATAGTTACACACATACATACAAACAAATCCACATGTTAAACTAATAAAAGCGTATTAAAAAGACAAATGTTTTGTGAATAAAATGAGTCAAATTTCTAATGTTTGATTAAACAATTAGTTGAAACTATTGTTCATAGTTTTGACTCACAGTGCAGTTGGGAAAAAGTTTCACAATCGACACCTCGATTCCCCAGCGCTAGTCGGATCTCAGGGCCACCACTTTAAATTCAAATTGTAAATTATTTCTGCGGGAAATTGGGAAGTCCTATGAGAACTTTTATTTTTGATTCTAGTTCCACTGCTTTCTTAATTTTCTTTTCTACCTATTCTGCAAATTAAAAAAAATGAAATCGTTAAGTTTATGTTTTTTAAGAGAATATAGTTTTGTAGTATGAATCGACCAATCAGTTGAGGAAGCAATAGATACTGTCCGTCCGTGAAAACCGTGCCTAGCACCAGGGGCGGACTGGCTCTAAAATTTTTGTGTGGAAAAAAATTTTTGCCGGCCCCCTACCCAAGAATGCATTGTTCCCAGCCCGAAAAATTTC
>JAXGGA010009854.1:0-49522 GCA_038373865.1 Uloborus plumipes
CTACAGATTTTCACTGGTCACAAATCCGATGCTCATTTCATGAGCAAACTTTTCTCATATAGTTCCATGATTGCTTTTATAAAGAAAACTGAAATTTACCTAACCCACTCATGCATTTTTTTAGTTTCATAACTTTTACGCAGTTCCATATTTAACTGTAGATAACATTTTTTATGAGAATACTCATATTGAACCGAAATTCAATGCGCACGTCATGAGTAAAAATTTTCTGCAAAAATTTATGGTTGCTTTTACTTTAAAAAAATAAAATTTACCTAACACTCGTGTATATTATTTCATTTCATAACTTTTACGAAGTTGTATTTCTTTAACTGTGGGTAATCAACTTTGGTGAAAATGCTAAACGAATCGGGTCATTTTCACCATATGCTTACATTTCAGAATTTTTAAGTATTTTTTTTAACTTGCTATTTTCTTTTAGAATCACTAACAGATGTTTTGTCACACATTTTAGGTGTGTGAAAAAGTAATTGGTTGTACACTTTGATAATTAAGTATTAAAATGTTGTCGTATAATTTTAAAGTGCAAGCCAAATTGTCGTCCATTACCATACAAACTCAATATGAAATCTCACTTTTAAACTATATCATAGCGCCTAGAACCAATTTCATTTGAAATTATTGGGGTCCCCGAAGCTTAAAACGATGTTTGTGATTATTAAAATAAGGATCAAAAACTGTATGGTAACGGGATTTGACATTTGGTAACGGATTTGACCAGTAACGGACTTGACATTTCAACCAAAATGTCAAATTATGGCTATGTTGTTGAATTTGAAAATTAAACAACCATATGCATTTTCTTAGAGTTGTAGAATAAACAATATTTCGGGGTAAAAGTTCAGAAAAATTTAAAAATTAATACTGAAATCTTTGGTAACAGACTTGACAAAGAATAAAAATATGCACCTGAAAGAAATCTTGTGCGAAACGCCACAGCAATACCTCTCGACTCAGGAAAACAAAATGTTACGAAATAGTTACGTCACTAGTTTGTTAAGTTAACTGAATACGTGTTACCATCTTTTGACTGCAATAAATACCTTTTTTAGCTAAGATAATCTTAGGGTAACGGACTTGACAAGAACTGCCGGAAAAAATATATTCATCAATTTCTTAATGGAAAAAAATTACTACTGTCAATATTTATTATGAAGATCATGTAATAATAGTCAATATATAAAAATAATTTGTTGGCCATATTTTTTTATGCAATTAAGTACATAAAAAAAGTAGTTGAACTTGCGAAAATTGGAAATGTACAAGCGTTTTAGCCTTGATTCTCATTTTTGAAGACTTATATAAAAATAAATAAATAAATTTTAATAATTTTTTGAGTGATAGAATTTTTTTGGAGTATTTCTTGCAGAAAATAATTGTTCGCATTGAATTTAAAACATAAGTTATGCTTCAAAATCGTATTTTTATCCTCCGGACAGCAAATGTAAGCAAATTTTGAAAATGACCCAATCGTTGTCTTAAAATAGTCAGCGCTAGTCATGTAATAAAAAAAAGTCTTAAAGAAAAGAGTGCTCTTTGTTTTTTATTGCTTAGTTTCTCCGTTAACATTTTATTTTATGAGACGCATTAAATAACAACGTGAGAAAAAATACTGGCGACATTAGATAGTTAAATAACTATTTTGAAATCAATGTTATTCTACATTTGTATTAAAATTACTTCATATTTTCCTTTTCTACACCAGTCCAACGCTCATTTCATAAGTAAAATTTTTCGATAAAAGTTAATGCACGCTTTTACCCCCCCTCCCTTAAAAAATAATATATAATTCCCCTGACTCTCATAGTTCATTTAGTTGCATCACTTTTACGAAGTTGCGTGTCTGTAACTGTAGATAAACATTTTTAATGAGAATGGTTTTCTCTCAACTTGCAAAAGTAAAATATGCACTCGAATGGTGTACTATTCCAAATGTATTCAAACATGATAGATTCAGGGATGAAATATCTTTTCGGGCGAAATGAGCAAACCAATTCATTAATTTTCCCTCGAAACATATTGAATGACTCACTTTTGAGCCTTCACTTTACAGGAACTCGAGAAGCTCATTAATTCGGGCTTGGTTCGAACTGACTTGCTCTGTCAAAAAGGAAAGAAGTCTTCATTTATTCGAAATTTCTGGCTCTTTTACTTTGCTTTATAATTGCTGAGCAAATGGATGATTTCATTTTGATTATTTGAATAATTGGAATCCTATTTCATCTTTGTTGTAGGATTGATTACATTATAACACTTTTTATATGTTCTTGATTGCGTTAATCTCCTCGTTCTGGCATCCGTCATTGATTATTTTCTGCAGAAAATCGACTGCGTCCAGGTCATATGATTACATCGTCGGCACCATACTAAAATAACGAATGTGAAAATTGGCACTTTTCAGGAGAGCCAAAACACTGAATATAATTTTTTCCTACCTGACGTATTTGGTTATTTTCAATTTTTAAATTTTCATAGATATCTTTAAGTGGAAAACTATCGTTCGAAGGCATCATTTTAATTTTAATTATTTGTAAAATTCGAACTTGAAAAACGATCTTGAAAAATGCGATTTTTCACATTCGTTATTTTAACATGGTGCTGACGATATGTGGCATGTAAAGATCCCTCGAGTACTCGTTTGGAATGGAGTATCTCTTGGCAAAATTAAATTCCTAGTTCAGTGTCACATCGAATAGGGCCCAGGTGCCTCCATCTAGTGGGGAGACTGGGCGCCAAAATTCTCGTGCCAGTGGCCTACGCCGATAGAGGTGCCACATAAAAGAATGATTACCGGTCTTAGAGAATGCACTAGGTCTGCAAATGGGAAGTTGCCTATCCGGAGCCCCATTTGAAACAAACAAACCATTGTCTAATGCACTTTTGTTGAAAAAAATTCGTTCGTCTAAATGCCCCATCCATTTTCGCTTTAATTTCTTATCCCCAAAGCTCACACATTTTGGCATTGATAAAATGATTCCTTTCAACCCCGAAATACTGGCCAGCAATGGAAATCGTGCTTTAACAATGCAAATTTCCGCAGTTATTGTTTCGGCACTTAGTGGAATGGTTTACTCCTAGTTTACTAGTGGAATGGTAACATCAAAAACCTTCAATAGCATAGCATTCTTTTTTTTTTCTTTAAGTCTTACACTAGAACTTCATAAATCCGGAATAATAGGAAATCCAGATCGTTCAAATTAATGAACGTACGAATAAAACAAAATAACTTATAAATTAAGGCAAGGTAAAGTTTGACCACGGATATATTGCGCTTGGCCTTGAGGTTAGAAACGGACCGCTTCATTTTAAAATAAGTAGGATCAAAGAGAAAATTAATTTATTCTTTTCTTTGTTCATTTCAGTTTTTGTTATCCTTCTGGCTCTAACTATTATAAAATGCAACGATCCGTTTTTGCTTCTAGGTCACGCGTCATCTCAGCGTGGTCAAGCTTTACCTTAGCTAATGTTCCCAGTAAAAATGTGAATGCCCACGAAAATACATTATTGCTCTAACTCGCCTTTTATTTATGCATTTGAACAGCTGTCCGTATTGAACAAAGTCCGGTTAAAACAGTATTCGGATTAACGAGAGTTTACTGTGGCTATTTTATCTTGCCAATACATATTCAAATTCGCACAACTTTGTCCCTCAAGCTATCAGAATGGCTTTCTGTATAGATATCGATGGTTAAGAGCCATTATTTTGAAAATCGAGCAAAAACGGGAAATTTTGGCAGTGACCATTTTTGATTTTCCTCATTTTTCTATACGTCAAAGTTGGTCATAGGAAATGAACATTATGCAATTCCATGACTCCTCAAAAAATGTTGTTCGCTCGGCAAAAATTCCCAAAGTTGGTACTTTGCAGCACTTTTTGGTAAAACGACTGAAAGACGCATTTCAGTGCTCTGTAGTTTTTTACAGAAACACCACCTCAAGGTTATGTTTACATTTATTGATTGTACAGTGTCTGTTTATGAGGACCCCATAGTTATTTGTGTTAGGGATTGTTGCTTTCTTCAGTTAAGCTGCCGCGAAGTATGGTTTTCAGTCCATTTTCACTCAACTTTAAACTGCGTTATTTCCCGCTAAAAGCAACCCCCCGAAATTTTTTTAACATATACTAAACATTTATACTATAAAGAGAATTTGTGGTACGAAAATTGTTTAATATTTCATTGCTTTGAAAAGTAAAAGGCTTAGATATTTTTCAAATTTCCAAAATTTGTGGTTTTTTAATCGCATTTAACTCAAAACAGCAACCTTAGAAAAAAAAATAACTTTTATGAATTATGGAACCTACAGATGTGTAGAATAACGTAAAAAAGAAAGATGCGTAGGGTCTCGTCTAGTTTTCAAGAAATTTTTTTTTCTTTTTTGTAGCTCGTTTGAATGCTTTTTTCTCATAGTAAAATGTGTCCATCAAGTTGGTCAAATCTGCTGAAACTTTAAGTATGTAGTAATGATGTATTTAAATTTGCATAGAGTAAGAGAAAAAGACTAAAAACACTTAATTTTGTCTAAATTTTCATAATTTTTAGTTTTTTAATTGCAATTAACTCAAAAAACATTAAATCCTGGAGGTGATTCATGACCTCTCAGATTTTCTCCCAAAAATTACCAAATGTTTATTATCTTAATGAAAGACCAAATCCAGAATGTTTTGCTCTAAAGTTGAGTTGTTTAGTTTTTATGGACCCCTAAAGATGAAGGTGCTGCATCAAAAATTAAGCGGATTTTCAAGACATGGAAGTTGCCGTGAGCCAAAACTCTTACCAGGAACTGTTTAACTCCAATTTTCTTTTTGTATATGGAATATAGAAGGTTGAAACTTTACAAAATGAATGTTAAATTTGTGGTAAGTTGTTGCCGTAAGGTCAGTGAAGGCCCTCAAAACAAGGCATTTTTGACGTTTTTTAGCGTTTTTGAGGTCCAAAAACAGCTTGTACATTTCAGTTGGCACGGCAAAAGTAGTGTCATTTGAAAGACCAGTGTAATCACTTTAAAATTATGTATAAATAACCGAGGAAAGTTCAACGTGCTTTTAGTTGCGTAAGGCCACAATATTAAAAAGGTCATATTTTACCGATATTCAAACGGTCATAACTTCCTCTGCCAACAACATATTGATTTTTTTTTTTTGCCAATGTCATACTCTATTCTTTGTCTTAACAGAACAGTTGAGTCCTTTGAGGCGAAATGTGAAATTTTTTTTTACAAAAAATGTACAGGAAAAAATAAATTTTTTGGAAAAAAAATTTTTACATTTCCCCTCAAAGGACTCAACTGTTCTGTTAAGACAAAGAATAGAGTATGACATTGGCAAAAAAAATATTTCAATATGTTGTTGGCAGAGGAAGTTATGACCGTTTGAATATCGCTAAAATATGACATTTTTCATATTTCGGCCTTACGCAACTAAAAGCACGTTGAACTTTCCGCGGTTATTTATACATTATTTTAAAGTGCTTACACTGGTCTTTCAAATGACACTACTTTTGCCGTGCCAACTAAAATGTACAAACTGTTTTTAGACCTCAAAAACACTAAAAAACGTCAAAAATGCCTTGTTTTGAGGGCCTTCACTGACCTTACGGCAACAATTTATCACAAATTTAACATTCATTTTGTAAAGTTTCATCCTTCTATATTCCATATACAAAAAGAAAATTGGAGTTAAACAGTTTCTGGTAAGAGTTTTGGCTCACGGTAACTTCCATGTCTTGAAAATCCGCTTAATTTTTGATGCCGCACCTTCATCTTTAGGGGTCCATAAAAACTAAACAACTCAACTTTAGAGCAAAACATTCTGGATTTGGTCTTTCATTAAGATAATAAACATTTGGTAATTTTTGGGAGAAAATCTGAGAGGTCAAGAATCACAGGCGTGACACTCAGATTCTTGCTCTTAAATGCATATTACTTACTTTGAAATTTTGGAGAAAGTAATTCAGTGAGAGAGAGAGAGAGAGAGAGAGAGAGGTATCTTCAGATGTCACTTCAGATGATTCTAGTAGGAGGTCACAGTGACTTCCCGAAAAATGTCATGATCGAAAAATTTTGCTGACAATTCGGCAAATTTGGAAACAGTATTGCAACATTGAGATTTTTTAATGATATATTTTTCGCACGTGTGCTTGATTTTATTTTGTAAAAATTTAAGTTCCAGTGCCCATGAGTATCTCATTTTTCTCAAGCAGTTGTTCTTAATTTGCCAAAGGAATTTCCTAATTTTTCGAATGATAAAGTACGATCAAGCCCACGCGTAAAAAATAAATAAATAGAAAATTTCAATGTTGCAGTATTGTTTCCAAAGTTGCTGAATCTTCAGAAAATTTTCCGAATATGAAATTTTTCTGGAGGTCACATTGACCTCATTTGACTTCCCATTGGAGAGCCTCTAAAAATACTCCACAGTATTTGCTTTTTCGAATATTTCCAGTCATCCCCCCCCCCCCCGCCAGTAATATGGAAATTTAATAATTCCCTCACTAACGGTTTATCGTTTTTTGATGTAATTGTAATAAGAAGCTAAAAGTTCTAAAAATTCAGACACAATTAAGTTCTGTGAGTCTTTTTCTTTCTCGATACACGCATACATAAATTATTATTATATATTTTAAGTTTTAGCAGATCTGACCTACATACTGGACAAATTTTACTACGGGAGAACATATTAAAATCTGCTACATTTTTTTTCTGTAAAACTAGAAGATACCCCGGGCCGCTTTATTTTTTACGTTACTCTATACATATGCAGGTATCATATAATATAAAAAAATAATCATAACATATAAAAAATAAATAAATAGAAATTTTCAATGTTGCAGTATTGTTTCCAAGTTTGCCGAATCATCAGCAAAAGTTTTCGAATACAAAATTTTTCGGGCGTTCATTGATACCTCATCTAAAATACCTTTGAAAATACCTCACCGAATTTACTTTTTTCAATATTTCAAAGCTAGTAATGTGTGCATTCAATAGTTCTGTCAAGATTTCACGTTTTTTGAGTTAATTGCAATTAAAAAACTAAAAAATTATAAAAATTTATACAAAATTGAGTGTTTTTAGTCTTTTTTTCTCTTTCTCAAAAGAAATTTAAATACACCATTACTATATACTTAAAGTCTCAGCAGATCTGACCTACTTGATGGACACATTTTACTGTGAGAAAAAAACATTAAAATGAGCTACAAAAAAAGATATATTCTTGAAAACTAGACGACCCCACGCAACTTTATTTTTTACGTTATTCTGTAGGTCCCATAATTCATAAAAGTTACTTTTTTCTAGGGTTGCTCTTCTGAGTTAAATGCGATCAAAAAACCCCAAATTTTGAAAATTTGATAAATATCTAAGTCTTTTTCTCTTCAAAGCAATGAGATATTAAACAATTTTCGTACCACATATACTCTTCATAGTATGAATTTTCAATATATGTTTAAAAAAATTTTGGGGGGTTGCTTTTAGGGGGAAATATCGTAGTTCAAAGTCGAGTAAAAGTGGACTGAAAACCATACTTTGAGGCCCCTCAACTAAAGAAAGCAGCACACCCCAATCCAAATAACTATGGGGTCCTCATAACCAGACACTGTACAATCAATAAATGTAAACATAACCTTGGGGTGGCGTTTCTGTAAAAAAAACTACAGCGCACTAAAATGCATCTTTCAGTCGTTTTTCCAAAAAAAAAAAAAAACGCTGCAAAACAACAAACTTTGGGAATTTTTACCAAGCACACAAAATTTGGGAGGGAGGGGGCTACAAACTTCAGAAGGTTCCCTTCTCATGACCTACTTTTACATATAAAAAAATGAAGAAAATCAAAAATGGTCACTGCCACACCCTGTCTGAATTTCAAAATAATGGCTCTTAAAAGGTTATCACTCGACGCTTGGCGAAGAAAACATAATATTGGCGACTAGATATGTTAGTATTATTCACCACGTTATCATACTTCGCAAACGCGCTCAAGGGACCGTTTACATTGGAAAAAATGCCAGCTTTTCAAACCGCGGTTAGAAAAAAAAATCCCTATGCGAGAAAATTTGCTTCCTCCTTCTTGGCGGATGAAAGGTGAAACGAAATGAAATAACTTGATACCTCTTCCTGGCCCTCAGTCGGTTCATTGCATTTCCTTTGAAAACGCCCTCAGAGTGGGCTGTGTTGTTACATGGGTTAGAACAGGGGTTCCCAAACTTTTTAATTCCGTGGACCCGTTGCCGAATTTTTCTGTTACTCATGGACCCCCTACGTAGTGCTAGTTCCAAACAATAAGGCACTGTAATATTTACTTAATTGTTTCGAAACCATGAATTATGAGCCTGGTTTAGTCCAAGGTTTAAAATCATTACATAAAAGTATAGAATGTATGGAAGTGTCACAGAACAAATTAAAAAATTACCCAATATGTTAAATTTTGCATTGAGGGGTTTGGAAAACTCTTCACACTGAAGTTTTTTAATAATCAACTTTAAACTTTTTTATTTTTGATTACGTAAGAGATACTCTTATAGTTTACTACGTGGTGAAAAATTAAAAGAAAAAACAAATCTAACTTTTATGTGTACTTTTACAAATTAAAATGGCATAATATACAATTGTGATAGTATTACTGGAGGAAATAACAGTACAAAAAAGAATATTTTTAGTGACAAGAATAGTTAGACGGCACAATTTTTTTAACGTTAATGTAAATATTTGTCACATTAAGGTGGGTAAATTTTAGTGACAACGTGTCTAAACTAGATTCAGGCTCTTGGAGTATTAGCATCTCATACACACCCAATTTTTTTTCTTTTGCTGACATGGACCCCTTGGAAACCGGCGTGGACCCCTGGGGGTCCCTGTGGACCATTTGGGAACCACTGGTCTAGAGCATCTAAATCAGGTCTTTGACACCATGTCGCTTAATTAGTTTTGCAAGTTCATACTCCCCCTCACTCTACAGCAGTAGATTCCAGGACATGTTGACCGGTGAAGCAGGACGAGGACAAGAGCAAGGTGAAAAAGCCTTGACTTCGTCAATAAATTTCAAAGATTTAATAGGACCACTATACGTAGTCTGGCCTAGGAAGTTTGATCACATCTAGTGCCGTAGTCGGAAAGGGACATGCCAGAGTGTTTACTGGTATACCAGTTGTGTACGGGAGGAACTCTCTAAAGTAGAGTTTGCTGTGGCCTTATAAATTGAGAAAATCTCGAATGCAGAAAGTTCATCAGAGGCGCCAGTAGGAAGATCGCTTCCTTCTTTCTCTGGCAAATCCGCACTTTCATTCCCCAAAACTCCCACACGGGAGAGAATCCATTGTAAACCAATTCTGTTTTTTTGTGAAAGGGAAAGGAATTTTACAACAACCACTTAGCCTGTTTCCTTTGAAATATTTGGCCAGTTTTTTAGATATTGAATTTAACAACTGTTGTTCATTCAAATATATATATTGTTGGCTTAAAGAGCTGTATTCTGATTCATTTCAACCGCTTCTTTATGCATTGAAAAAAAAAGTTATTTGTAACCACGAAACACGTTCCAGCAAATATATTTTTTAAAACCTTCTCTATTATGAAGTTGGTTTTCGGATTATTTATTTCCACAAAAGTATAAACTTTCAAGTTCTTCTGTCTAGATATTGAATATTATGACGTTAAGAATGCATGACTGAATTCGTAAATTATGTGAGCAAAAGGTTTATTTTTTCCACAATGTAATATTTTTTAATGAAAGGAATCTCAAAGACATTCTTTATCTCTTTATAGCTGCTAAGAATAAATCAACAAATAAATAGCAGATTAGCAGTGACAAAGGCCTAATGGATCAGTTTTATCATAATCATGCGCGGAAAATGAAGGGAGTGAGAAAATGGATATTCGATAAACCAGATAATAATAGGAAAATTCACTGCCAGAATTATCAATTTAACTTGATTCCCATAGTTCAATTCAGGGGAATTATTATTATATTTCTATTATCGTTTGATTTTTAGTTGCTGGACTTTTATCTGTTCGTAATTGTTTGAGTCTACCTAGTCTTACTACTTGTATTATTTGGAAATTAACATTTCAAGCAGTTATTGTTTATATATTTATTATCTCAACGACATAGATAGCGGATATTAGACGTTTTTGACTTAGATTTTGTAAAACAAGTATATGCTTTCGGCTCTAGACAAAAGTAGATAAGTGTATATATACATATATATATATATATATATATATATATATAGCCATTTGCCTCGAAAAAAATTCTAATAAGCGGGATATTCCATTATCCGGGATCTAAATAAGGCATTACATCGGTTTGGTACGTTGAAAATGTATTATAAACTCATGTTTGTGAAAATTGCAACACCATGAAGGACTTGCGCGAATGGGCTGAAATGTTCAGCAAATGCAAAGTAGGGTATGGTATGAAAATGATTAGAATTTTAGACGCGTAGCGCATGCATACGCTGAGCAGCGCCCTCTGAACGCCGGATTTATCCGAATAAATAGACGGCTGCAGCAGGGCGTGTATGGTTATAGGTGATTATCTGTTTGTGATAAACGTTAGATCAGACGTTGCTTATGCCTCTTCGACGAAAGAGAGCGAGGTTTCAACAACTTACAGTGATTCGTGTTTGGAAGCAGTGAACGAACGAGTGTCGGACAACTCGGAAATCCGGGAGTGGGCCCCGAAATGTGACGTCAGCGCGTGATGATAGACACCTGATCCGCATGGTACTGACGGACCGTGCAGCTTCTTCTAGACAACTGGCAGTACAGTGGTCAACAGCTGCGGGTGTTTTAATGTGTGCTTCATCAATTCGTAGACGTCTGCTGCAGCGTGGACTGCGCGCAAGGACTCCTTTATATTAACATTTAACATTTATTTTTAACAGTCCCGCTCACGGGTTAAACCAAGGCCGCCTGCGCTGTACAATGGGCCAATCAGCATAAGGACTGGCGTGCTGATTGGCAGTATGTTGTGTTTTCTGACGAAGCCCGCTTTAATTTGTGGCACCATGATGGCCGCATTCGTGTCCAACGCTATGCCGCTGAACGCCACCTTCCAGAATGCATTATCGAACGTCACATTGGACGAACACCTGGAGTCATGGTCTGGAGGGCCATATCATATCACGGACGATCTCAATTGCTACGAATTGTGGGTAACCTGAACAGCAACTGTTACATCAGTGAAGTTCTACTTCCCCAAGCTGTCCCCGTCCTTCAAGGCGTGCCTGGCGCTGTATTTCAGAAGGATAATGCCCTCCCTCATGTCGCTAGGACTGTTCAATCATTTCTTGCATCGCAGCAGGTGCAGCTACTTCCCTGGCCAGCGTATTCCCCGGATATGTCGCCGATTGAACATGTCTGGGATTTCGTTGGTCGGCGTCTCGTTCGTGATCCTCGCCTTGTTGCTTCTGCAGACGAACTTTGGGTACGCATTCAAACAGTATGGAATACTCTTGAGCAGGGAGACATTAAAAATTTGTTTGACTCCATGCCACGTCGCGTAGCAGCACTTATTGCAGCGCGTGGGGGCTACACAAAATACTAATTTCAATATTTTTTTTAATGTTTGTTGGCTTTCTAAGTTTAATCATTTATTTGTACCACTATCACTCAGCTGTGTATTAAATTTCATTCAATTGTGACGATTCCTTCATGGTGTTGAAATTTTCACAACCATGAGTTTATTAAGCGGAATATTCTTTTGACCGATATTCTAATAACCGCGATTGACTGTATATATATATATATATATATATATATATATATATATATATATATATATATATATATATATATATATATATATATATATATATATATACAGGGTGTCCACTCCAATCGTGGATCAATAGCTAATTTCTAAACCGTTAGAGATAAGCATATAGTTTATTTAGGAAAAAATCTCTAAATTACGAAAGGAATTTTGGGTCTATTCAATGTTTTTCAAAAAATCAAATTTTGAAAGAGTTACGAAATTTAAATTTTTATACATCCCCCCAGTCCTATCAATCATATTTAGTAAAACATTCTTGACACTGTAACGTTTAAAACTAAAAAAAAATCACTCTTCTACCACAAAAATTGACCGAGTTATGACGTTTTGAAAAATCACGGTTTTATATTATTTCATGACGTCATCGAGCGATCGCTTAAGGGACCGTATGCGAAATCCTTCAAAATCTTGATTTTTCAAAACGTCATAACTCGGTCAATTTTTGCGGTAGAAGAGTGATTTTTTTTTAGTTTTAAACGTTACAGTGTCAAGAATGTTTTACTAAATATGATTGATAGGACTGGGGGGCTGTATAAAAATTTAAATTTCGTAACTCTTTCAAAATTTGATTTTTTGAAAAACATTGAATAGACCCAAAATTCCTTTCGTAATTTGGAGATTTTTTCCTAAATAAACTATATGCTTATCTCTAACGGTTTAGAAATTAGCTATTGGTCCACGATTGGAGTGGACACCCTGTATATATATATACACACTGCTCGACATTGAAAATGCAACACCAAGAAGGAGTGGTCACAAATTTATGCAAATTTTAGAGTCGATGCACGTCACTGAGTTACGCAAATGATGTGAGATGTGCACCTCTCCGACGCATTTCGATTAAGATATAGGAGAAGGAACGTGCAGAATGGGCAATATTCGTGTCGTTATTTCTGCAAGAGAAATTATCAAAGAAATTTTAATAGGAGATAATGCCAGGCCACCGTCAACGAAGGCACTTACAACAAATAGTCGTTTTTACGAGGGTATGCTGCCGTGCTAAGCGCAAAAGTGGTATCTACAGTCGAGCTCAAACTGAGATATCACCCTTTAAAGTTTTGCCTCACCACGTATTTGATTCAGATGAAACTTTTTCAGAATTTTTTAAAAAATGTTTCCCATTCTCAAATGAGCATATAAGTTTGTAATTAGGTAAAGTACATCACAAAGAGCCACCTGGTGGCGATTACTCAATTTTATTAAAAAGTGCAGATACGACTTTTGTGCTTAGCACTGCAATATGGTGATCGGACTGAGAATGGGGAATTGGTCTGTACGTCAAATCGCAGCTGGTACCCATATGAATGCGATCACGGTGCATCGGCTGTGTTGAAGGTTGGAACAAGGAAATGAGGCAAGATTGAGGGGTGCAAATGCAGCCATAGTGACGGCAGCACGTGTGGATCGACGAATTCCCCGACAAGCTGTGGTGCACCCGCAAGTCACTTGTGCCTTGATTCTGAAGCATGTGCAAGATAATATGATTGCTTCCGTGTCGACCAGAACTATTTACCTTCAATTGATTGCATGTGGCTTGCAATCACGGTGTTCACTAAGAAGACTGTCATTGACTCCACAGCATAGACGCGAACGTTTGACATGGTGCCGGACTAGAGTGCCATGGAGGAAAAAATGGCAAAACGTCGTGTTCTCAAATGAGTCACGCTTTTGCTTATCGAGTGACAGTCGCCGCATTCGTATGTAGCGTCGACGCGGAGACAGATCTAATCCGGCAGTAACTGTGGAAAATCCCACCGCGTGACAACAGCTCATAATGGCTTGGTGCGCTAATTCGTACAATTCCATATCATCTCTAGTTTGTATTCTGGGTATTATGACGGCCCAGTGATTCTTGGATGATGTACTGTGACCTGTGGCAATCCCCTACCTTCAGGGCTGCAAATGCAATTTTTACCTGTATACCGTTTGCCGTGATACAGCAGTTCCAGTGGTAGCTACAAGGTCTGAAGCTAACTGGAGAGCAGTAGATTTCCTGTTACGACGGGCATTTAGTGCTAAATATCGATCTTCGCAGCAGTTGTTATTCGTTTACGGCCTAATCCAGCCCTTCTTACAACAGTTCCCTCGTTTTGAAACTGTTTCCATAATGTAGAGACTGTCTGTCGTGAAATGTTCAGACATCTGGCTACTACAGTGATAAGCTGCTCTGCTTCTAAACAGCCGATGAGTGGCCACTTCATAAGTTCTTCCAAGTGATACTTCGAAGCCATAGCAAATCGACTTGAGCCCTTACACACTGAAATCAAACTTTATATCGCAGAGATTCACCAAGTTACTCGTCGGGTTAGTTACGTATCGGATGACGTAAGCCTTCATTTGCATATCACGGATTCGTTTGATAGCTTTTTATTGAATGATGCTAATTAGGCTTGTTTTTCACACATTTTCTGCAAAAATGGATCACATTCATCGGACCCCAGGTAGCACAAATAACCTTTAAACGATTTATAAACGTTTTTAATCGGTTGTTACAACGTTAATAACCATTTTACAACCTTTAAAAAACGAACTGTGTTAGTTGGGACATTTCATTGAATATCATTAATTTTGTGTATGTAAAGATAATTTCGGACATGAGTATGTGTTATACATGGGTCTAAATTTGTATAGTTTCTCTAACACACATTGACACACCTATGTATAGAAGAAAATGAAGAAAATAAATACCTTTGTGCGATAGATGTGAAGTTTTAATCAACGTTAACGATGCACAAATATACAGGTATACTGCAGACACGTGTTTCGGGGCTACAAGGAGCCCCTTTTTCAATACAAGAAGTGTGAGCTTTAGGATGAAGAATCATCCGATAAAAGCAACACGTTCGAACAAAGGACAGTATAAATAGCAAAAACTGGATATTAACAAAACAAACAAGACAATGCTTAGAGCCGAAATTTATTACATGAAACCATCAAGAAAAAACCGTTAAGAAATAAATTTCCAAAAGATCCGATAGATCATAAACATTGTCAAAAAATGAAACCACTTATGAATAAATTAGCAATAAATTTGCAAATAGGAAAATTATGTACCGAAGCAATTGTAACACATGGAAAAAACAGCAGAAAGAAAACAGAATGAAATAAATGAAATAAAATTTTAAATTAATCAAAAAATGTGAGCGAAAAATTGAAATGTAAAGATAAGCGACACGAAAAGCCAAAAGGCTAACAATTATAATTTATACAAATGGAACGCCAAACAGCAGAAAAATAAGGAATAGCATTTATATCGTTAACTAAGTCAGAACTGTTTTTCAAAATGTGGAAGGATTCCCAAAAATCAAGATCTGATGGGTTGGGGCATTTTTGGATAATTTGAAAGGAATTAAAATCGAAAGAATGATTCTTGTCCCAACAATGTTGCGCAATACTAGACTTAAAAGAACATCAGAATTATGTGAAAAAGCAACAATGAAATAAGTCTAGTATTGCGCAACATTGTTGGGACAAGAATCATTCTTTCGATTTTAATTCCTTTCAAATTATCCAAAAATGCGCCAATCCATCAGATCTTGATTTTTGGGAATCCTTCCACATTTTGAAAAACAGTTCTGACTTAGTTCACGATATAAATGCTATTCCTTATTTTTCTGCTGTTTGGCGTCCATTTGTATAAATTATTATTGTTAGCCTCTTGGCTTTTCGTGTCGCTTATCTTTGTATTTCAATTTTTTGCACACATTTTTTGATTAATTTAAAATTTTATTTCAATTTATTTCATTCTGTTTTCTTTCTGCTGTTTTTTCCATGTGTTACAATTGCTTCGGTACATAATTTTCCTATTTGCAAATTTATTGCTAATTTATTCATAAGTGGTTTCATTTTTTGACAATGTTTATGATCTATCGCAGCGGTTCCCAACCTTTTTTTAATGCCGTACCCCTTGTGATAAATTTATTCAAATTGTACCCTTAAGGAAAAAAAAGTTGCAAGAATATTAATCATGGAAAGTAAATATTTACGCAAGAGTTTTTTAATCTGTTATTTGACAATAAAGTTATTGTTCAAAATTAGGCCTATATATATGTTTCTAGTAAACTTATTAAATCTAAATACCAACTGTAAACAAATAATAACAAAGTAAATACAACGTTTCTTATCACGAAAACATACTACAATTACCGGTAGCAAATAAGTTTATCGAAAAACATCAAAATTACTCTTAAAACAAGTAAAAACTGTTTTAGTGTGACATTTGGGCATGTTTTGTTGCACATAATATTTTGAAATCAATATCAAAGTTTGATAAATACACTCTTAAATCAGGACTTGCAGTTAGCTTATTCCTATACTTATTCTTAATGAAAGCATAGGAAGAGAACGATCGCTCAACTAGTTCTGTGTTTGTAAAAGGAACTAAAACCAGAAGGGCTTTTGTGGTTAAGGGTCCATATTCATCCCTAATGCTCACCCAGAATTGTCCAAGGGTTATTTTCTTAAACTCGGACTTCAAGGAGGAGTCACTTGAAAGTTCTAGGAGCTTTTCCATCTCATGAACGGGCAATGTAGTCGTCTTGACGTTTTCCTCATTGAAAGGATCTGCAATCCAGTTCTCTCCGTCAGTTAGTTTAGGAAAATACTTTCTAAAAGAGTCTTTCAGGTTTGTCAAATGTGTCACTATTTGATGTTTCACTTCGCTAGATATGGGCAGATTATTGTCACTCAAGAAATCATGAAGCGTGCCAAAAACTTCAGCTTGATTGTTTTGAATACAGGTTTTCCAAAAATCAATTTTCTTCAGCATGGATTCTATTTTGTCAGCAACTTTGAATACTGTAATTGAGCTGTTCTGTAACTCTAAGTTGAGTTTATTGATTTAAGAAAAAATGTCAGCTAAATAAGCAAGCTTTTGAAGCCAGTCACTGTCATGAAACTTGGAGGCTAAATAAAAAGGATGCTCCTCAAAAAATACTTGCAGTTCATGTCTCAGCTCAAAAAGTCTTGTAAGAACCTTCCCGCGAGATAGCCACATTACTTCCGTGTGCAAAAGCAACGTGGAGTGAATGCCACCCATATCTTCACAAAGAACTTTGAACAGTCTGGAGTTTATTGCATTGGCTTTAACAAAGTTGACTACTTTAACTGCTTCATTGAGAACATCATTCAAAGAAGACGGCAACTTTTTGGCTGCCAGACTCTGTCTGTGGATGCAACAATGGCTCCATGCTACGTGGGGGGCCACTTCTTTTACGCGCCCCCGAAGACCAACATGTATGCCTGACATTGATTTTCCTCCGTCAGTGCATATACCACATAATTTACCCCAGTCTATTCCTTTTTCACAGAAGTAGCTGTGAATCACATTGAACACATCTTCCCCTGTAGTACGCTCAGTTAATGCATGGCACAGCAACAGATTTTCTTCAAACTCCTTGTTGGGATTTACATACCTTGCAGTAACAAGTAAGATTGCTAGAGCAGCAATGTCCGTGCTTTCATCAACTTGGATGGAAAACAAATCACTGTCTTTTAATTGCTCAACAACTTTTTCTTCAATATACTCAAAAATGTCTCGAATTCGCCGTGAAACTGTGTTGTTTGACAGCGGGATGGAGTTCACCTTACGAACAAAGTCCTGACCAAACATACATTGAACAGCAAATTTTATACAAGGGGCTATCAAATCCTCACCGAATGTGTGGTTTTTACCACTTTTTGCAATATGGTAGCTAATTTTGAAAGAGGCTTCCAAAGCATTTTCATTATCTCTATTAACTGATGCGAAATAAGAAGAAACTACGCCATCTTTCCCATAATTTTTTGAAAGTCGTTCAAAATAGGTAATTTCTTTATTTTTGTGCTGGGCGTGTTTGGATTCACGGTGGCGCAAAAGTAAGGAAGGTTTCATGCTACCACTACTTAAAACTTCTCCACAAACAACACATAGTGGGTTTGGGCTTTTCTCCTCTCCAGTAAACGAAAAGCCATATTTCAAGTACTCAGATGAATATTTTCGTTTCTTTGAGGAAGTTCCAGTACTAATCCTAGATTTCTGAGGTTTACTATCACTGGTACTCACACAAGAAGAATTTTCTGCTGCTGAGTCCCGGGACGTACTACGCTGGCTAAGCACCTGACTTACCGTATCAGTCTGATTTGTTTTAACTGATCCACTTTTTAACCACTTTTCCATCTTCTTGACTACAGTTAAATCGTTTACAAATCAGTCAAAAACTAACACGCACAATAAGCAAGTAAACTAAACAAACAAATCACGTAACGAAGAGCAACAGACAGCAACTACGCAAGCGAACCATGCGAGCACTGACTGACGACGTGTAGCAGTGCATTGTGATAGTGGCTAAGTGAGTGTAGGAGGGGGAGCGGCAGAGGGCGACTGACATTGACGAGCGAGCATGAGTCAGACCATCGGACGACTAGGCGCGCCAGTACTGTACTGTACTTTTCATCCACCACGTACGTAACGTATAGCAAAAAAATAAAATACGCCATTACCAAATATTTTCGACGTACCCCCAACCAGGTCGTTGCGTACCCCCAAGGGGTACGCGTACCCCAGGTTGGGAACCGCTGATCTATCGGATCTTTTGGAAATTTATTTCTTAACGGTTTTTTCTTGATGGTTTCATGTAAAAAATTTCGGCTCTAAGCATTGTCTTGTTTGTTTTGTTAATATACAGTTTTTGCTATTTATACTGTCCTTTGTTCGAACCTGTTGCTTTTATCGGATGATTCTTCATCCTAAAGCTCACACTTCTTGTATTGAAAAAGGGGCTCCTTGTAGCCCCGAAACACGTGTCTGCAGTATACCTGTATATTTGTGCATCGTTAACGTTGATTCAAACTTCACACCAATGTGTGTTTTTGAGTGTGAAAACGTGTGCTTGTTTAAGTCATCAAAAAATTTACTGGTTTCTAAATTTCCAAGTAATCGCTGACCCATCTTGTTCAAGCACTAGCGCACTCCCCGCCCTCCTCCCAAGATTTCCTCTTGGGGAGGGGGGGCGTCATAGAAATCCTTACATGCTCTCATATCTACGTTTCCTTTTTTGTCCATTTTTAAGGTATCAAATAAAGCTCGACCGATGCACCGGCACCTATGGTTGAAAAAAGTATCCATCCACATCGGCGGCAGTTGCTTATTTGAAGAAAATAGCGTCCCATTGTCCTCTGGAAACATCTAAATACCGATGTATCGCCGTTACGGATTTCGGAATTGCCAAATTTCGGACCGCTACCGAAATGTTCACAACACACAGGCACCTATCAAACGATCGCTTCGATGAGAGTTTTAAGAATTATATGCACTTTCATTGAAATAATTACCTTGGTCCAAGTAAAACAGTGGGATGGATTTTTTTTAGTTGGGAAAATGCGAAAAGTACTACTATTTAGACAAAACTATATTTTTTAAGATTGTAACCTGTGCATAACATGTTTTACAAAGCGCATGTATAGATGCATGCAAAAATGCAACAATATGTGGTCTTAAATGATTTCTTTGATTTTTAACACATTCTGTGTAGGTAATATCAGGAATACCAGGTGAGTAAAGTATAAATACAACGTTAAAAAAGCACAAATAAGCAGGGATACAGTATCCCGCTTGTTTGTGCCTTTTTAACGTTGAATTTATACTTTACATTTATGCACAAAGGTATTTATATACTTCATTAACTGGTGAGTGTTATTAGGAACGTACTAGGAAATATATATATACAGGGTGGTTATAAATTAACGTGAGGTGTTTGGAGCCCTCTAGCGCGTGAAGTACTGGGGGTAACATTGCCAAATTTCATGGGCACACATATTAGACTATGGGATGTCGATTTCTGAAAAAAAAAAATGGTTTAAAAAATCAGCCCCAGGGAAAATTTCGGTGCTGCAAAAGTGCATTACTCTGATTGTTGAAGAATTAAATGCTACTGAGAAAATATGCATCCATTTTATTTGCAAAAATGGCTTTTTTATCACAAATGTAGTTCAATATGATCACCATTGTGAAGTTGCAAGAACTGGATACGATGCACAGCATTTTCCACGGCAGCTCGTAACACATCAGAATTGATTTCTCTGTCTTTTAAAATAACAATGTCTTTTAAACTTACTATATCCGAAACATTTCTTTGATACACAACACTTTTCAGCTATCCCCATAACCAAAAATCCCATGGATTGAGATCGGGCGACCTTGGGGGCCATACCAGAAATTCTACGGCGATCAAATTAAACCTCATTTGCAAATAACAGTCATGTTTTCTTTGTGAAATTACTTGTACAGCACTTTTCCAAATTTAATTCGCTGTATTCAAAAGTAATATAGAGTTACAGTTCCAAATTTTCCCCTGGTGGCGATTTTTTAAACTATTTTTTTTAATTTCAGAAATCAAAATCCCATGGTCTAATATCGGGCCCATATAGGCCTAATATATAACATATGGCCTAAAATAATATAACATAAACATATATATAAACATATATAATATAAACATATGGCCTAAAATAATATATGGCCTAATATATAACCCATGAAATTTGACAATATTTCTGCCAGTACTTCGCTCACTAGAAGGCTCCAAACACCTCACGTTAATTTATAACCATCCTGTACATATATAATAACTTTTTTTCTTGTTTTGTCGTGTTTTGATAAATTCGAGAACAAAACTAAACCGAATTTTCCATCCCAAAAGTAAAAATTTAAAAATCTTTAATAGCTTTTTTTTTTTTTTTGCTCAAGGTTGAAAAATGTAGCACTACATTTTACAGTATCAATTTTATAAAAACCAGCTACATAAAGCAATTGAACTTGGAGGATTACCAGAAACAATATTTAAATATCCTTTTTCCCTTAATGGACGTATCTCGTTAGATACGTCCATTACTGAGACAAATGATACCGCTTCAATATTATTTCTGGAATTTTTTTCAAAAACTATGTTTTATGTTCTCTATACAGTTTATGCGATTTAAGAAGAGTCGAACATACTTGGAGCCTGTATAGGGTGTTTTGTGCAAACAAATGGTATTTCTCTTTGTTAAGGGGTTACAGTACCTCAAAAATGACCAAAAGACCAAAAAAAATTTTATTGCATATTTCAAAAGTAACAGGAATTTAAAACACTCAGAAAAAAATAGCATTGTTCTAGCTAAATTATTTAAAAAGTTATGAATGACTTTAGGGCATGAATACTGTGTGTTCTAATGGAAAAACCAAACTTTAAAGTGCTTTTTCTCGGTGATCAGTTTTTAGTGTTTCTATGTTACTAGAAATGCTAAGGAATTTTTTCTATTAAAGATATAACTTTGAAGCAATATTTTTTGCACTCAGGATAATATATTTAACAAAACTGTGCATTGAATAAGCGTTTTATAAATTACAAAATTTTTTAGAGTTTGTTAAACCTCAAAGAACAAAATTTTCTAAGAATTTTTTACATAAAAGGTCACAAAATATTTTCTAATCAAAATATAAGAAAATGAATGCACAGATTTGTTGAGGTAATCTTTGTGATCATTTCGCAAAAAGAAATTTTGAAATTAGTGCAGAAACAAAAAAGCCTTAGGGTTTTTAAAAAATTGAAATTTTCTTACATTTTTCAAATTTTCAAAAAAAGTTTTCAAAATTTTTAATGTTTGAAAATAAATTATTGATTGTTAAACAAGTGCAGAAACAAATATTTCAAAGAATTAACTTTTTCACTTAAATTAAAGAAATTTGTTAGAAAGGTACTGTAACCCCTTAAAATAAAATAGGCTAGTTATAGGTGGTTACTATCGGTGATTTATTTGAAGACACCTTGGGCTAGGATGTTGATGTACTGTCCGTCCGTGAAAACCACGCCTGGTATTCGGGAACAGTTCCACTTAAAAAAAGTATAGATGAGTTGTGGGTGACAACTTTCCGAAGTTTTCAATTTAAAACTTGCATTTGCTATATCCTTTTGACATATTCAACTAAACTATGTGTTTGAAATTAGCATCGTACCGAACACCCCTATTTTGGCAAGATTAGAGAAGACCTGACGCATGCGTAAGTGCACGGAAGGTTTTACCTAAGAAGATCAGACAGTAGTAGAATTTTAACTTGGTACACACTCACCTGAAAAATCAACAACTACATTCCTCAAACTGTCAAACAGCCAAAGATTAACAAATCTTATTGTGTAGTTTTCACAATCATTTCAAAGTTTGATTGGTTTACGGTTTTGCAAGAAGTAGTGCTCAGCTTGGAGAGCATGATTGCAATTTGACGAATCAATGAAAACTTATCTTCAATACGAAATAAGAAAGTTATCAATTCAAATGGGTGATGATTAATGAAGTTCTTGGAGATGAAGGGGTTAAGTTGCAAAAACCTAATTTAAGGGGATTTAGGAGCAAAGTTTTATAGTTGCAGCTTTTCAGTTTTCTGGTTTTGTCGTAAAGCGAGGGTATGAAATTAGTCTAATAAAATCTATTTTTAATGTACCATGTTTTACATGCTTACCTGTATGCATTGCTTACCTTTGTCCCGATTGTATATTCAAAATATGCAACGTAGCCCCTTCATCCACCAAACCTTTCAATTCCGAACGAGAAATGGGAATGTTAAGGAATTCAGATTATGGAATTTAGGAAAGATGAAACAATCGAAAAGAAACGATCTGGAATCAGCAACCATCTTGTTAACTTATATTTCGGTTAGCAGGCAGATCACAAAGTGGCCCCACGAATTGTTGTTGAACCTATGGGTCATTTTCACCATATGCTTACATTTCAGAATTTTTAAGTAATTTTTTTAACTTGCTATTTTCTTTTAGAAATACTAACAGATGTTTAGTCACATATTGTAGGTGTGTAAAAAAGTAACTGGTTGTACACTTTGATGAATAATTAAGTATTCAAATGCTGTTGTAAAACTGTAAGTTGCAAGGAAAATTGTCGTCCATTACCATACAAAATCAATATGAAATCTCACTTTTAAACTATATCATAGAGCCTAGAACCAACTTCATTTGAAATTATTTGCGCCCTGAAGCTTAAAACGATGTTTGTGATGATTGAAATATTGATCAAAAACTCTATGGTAACGAATTTGACATTCGGTAACGGATTTGACCAGTAACGGACTTGACATTTCAATCAAAATGTCAAATTATGGCTAGGTTGTCGAATTTAAAAATTGAACTACAATATGCATTTTTTTAGAGTTGTATAATGAACAATATTTAGGGGTAAAAGTTTAGAAAAAGTAAAAATTAATACTAAAATCTTTGGTAACGGACTTGACAAAGAATAAAAATACGCACCTGGAAAAATTTTTTTGTGCGAAACGCCACAGCAATACTTCTCGACTCAGGGAAACAAAATGGTACAAAATAGTTACGTCACTAATTTGTTAAGTTAACTGAATACGTGTTACCATCTTTTGACTTCAATAAATACCTTTTTTAGCTAAAATAATCTTAGGGTAACGGACTTGACAAGAACTTCCGGACAAAATATATTCATACATTTCTTATTGAAATAAAATTACTATTGTCAATATTTATCATGAATACCATATACTAATAGTCAATATATAAAAATAATATTTCGCATTTACTTTTTTTGACCATTAAGTATAGGAAAAAAATAGTTGAACTTGCGAAAATTGGAAATGGACAAGCGTTTTTGCCTTGATTCTCATTTTTAAAGACTTATGTAAAAATAAATAAATAAATTTCAATAATTTGTTGAGTGATAGAATTTTTTGGGGGGTATTTCTTGCAGAAAATAATTATTCGCATTAAATTTAAAGTATAAGTTATGCTTCAAAATCGTCTTTTTAACCTCCGGACAGCAAATATAAGCAAATTTTGAAAATGACCCCTTTAGCTTAAATAAACCCGAAGTATGCTAGCACATGATCGGAAGAAATGAAGATCCCGAAATGTTAAGGAATTCAGATTATGGTAATAAGAAAAAAATGAAACAATCGAAATGAAATGATTTGGAATCGGAAACCATCTTGTCAACTTATATTTCGGTTAACAGACCGAGAGCCCAGAGTAGCCCCACGAATCGCTGGGGAACCAACAGCTTTAAGTAAACACAAAGTACTAGCATATGATCGGAAGAAATGAAGATTTCGATATTCGAACCTTGATCTTAGGCACTAGAGCGATGCTGCTGTTGTATCTATTTGTAAATGATTTTACTACGCCTTTGGAAAGTTTTCTTACGAAAAGAAATACAAGTGATCAGTTACCATTTGTCGTTGGATATTTAAAAGAAATGAAAGAATGCTTTGGAAGAATGCTTTGCTTCGCTTTTATACTAAAAGATATAACTAAATGTTTATATATTTTAGTATAACCATTTAGCAAATAAACACGCATTTTAAAACGATAGAAATACACTGCTTTTAAAATCCTCAATCGACAACGCTGCAATAAATAAATGTACATATGCGCTATCGACAACGCTTACTGCAAAAAAAACTATATTTTGCAGCACTAGACGATCGATAAATGTATTAATTAGCAGCTAAAAAGAGTTTTTTTCTGCACTTGAAATTTCGAGCTGTTTCAAAAAAAGAATCGCATCACTGAAAAAACATTAAATCAAATAGTAGCACAAAATTCCTGAAAATGAAGAGAGCATCAGTTATTGACACGTCGAATAAAACTAAAATGAGCTAAAAATGTTAGGTTGTGGAAAAATGAAATTGCATTTTCTGATGCAGAGACATTTTACCTAGGCACTTCCGATGGATACATACGTTATTGGCATGGACTTGAAGAAGAATGTGCTTCAGTTGGAGCCTTTAGTCAGGATGGATTTTTCGATTAGGGAAGAGCAGGGTAATACACTGAAGTGACAAAAGTCATGGGATAGCAATATGCAAATTTTCAGATGGCAGTAGCATCGCATAGAACAGGTATAAATGCGCAGTGCTTTTACAGAGCTTTCATTTCTGTTCAAGTTATTCATGTGAAGAGGTTTTAACGTGATGATGACCGCACGACGTGAATTAACAGACTTTGAACGCGGAATGTTAGTTGGAGCTAGACGCATGGGTCATGCCATTTCGGAAATCGTTAGAGAATTCAACATTCCCAGATCCACTGTGTCAAGAGTGTGCCGAGAGTATGAAATTTCAGGCATAACATCCCACCATGGACAGCGCAGTGGTCGACCGCCTGCACTTAAAGATCGAGACCGGCGACGTCTGCAAAGAGTCGTAAATTCTAACAGACAAGCAACACTGCGTCAAATCACCGTAGAAATCAATGTGGGACGTACAATGGACGTGTCTGCTAGAACTGTGCGGAGAAATTTGGATTTCTTGGGCTATTCCAGCAGAAGACCGACTCGAGTGCCTTTACTGACAGAACGACATCGCTTGCAGCGACTCTCGTGGGCACGTGAGCATATCGGTTGGTCCCTAGATGAATGGAAAACCGTGGCCTGGTCCGATGAGTCACGATTTCAGCTGGTAAGAGCCGATGGTAGGGTTCGAGTGTGGCGCAGACCCCACGAAGCCATGGACCCAAACTGTCAGCAAGGCACTGTTCAAGCTGGTGGTGGCTCCGTAATGGTGTGGGCTGTTTTTTCATGGCATGGACTTGGTCCTCTAGTGCGACTGGACCGAACATTGACTGGAAATGCTTATGTGCAGCTACTTGGAGATCACTTGCAGCCATTCATGGACTTCATGTACCCAAACAACGATGGGATTTTTATGGATGACAATGCGCCATGTCACCGGGCCACAACTGTTCGCAATTGGTTTGAAGAAAATTCTGGACAATTCCAACAAATGATTTGGCCACCTAGATCGCCCGACATGAATCCCATTGAGCATTTATGGGACACCATCGAGAGGTCTGTTCGTGCCCAAAATCCTGCCCCATCAACGCTTTCACAATTATGGACGTCTATCGAGACAGCATGGCTCAATATTCCTGCAGAAGACTTCCAACGACTTGTTGAGTCCATGCCACGTCGAGTTGTTGCACTTCGCCGGGCAAAAGGAGGGCCGACACGATATTAAGAGGTATCCCATGACTTTTGTCACTTCAGTGTATGTAAGACAATGAAATGGAAGCAAAGAAGTGAACATTTTCGCTCTATCTTTTGCAGAACTCAAAATATAGAGTATTTTCTCTGTATTTCCTTCATAAAATTAAGGAGAAAACTTAGCTTTAAGAAAGCTAAATCTTTTTCTGCTGTTTTTTTCTCATAAGAATTCATAAAAGGCAGTTTTATAATATCGTGCATTCTTACTCATTAGAATTTCAGTAAATGATTGGAATTCCTATTCGTTACTTTTATCCCCAAATTACTAATACTAGTAATGATTAAATGAATGATGGGGATAGCCGAAAATGGACGTTTTATAAATAAACGACGCAGGAATTACTAATTTTAAATAATTTATTCGAATACTTTTAAATAAGTACAAAAGTTTAGTTGAGTGTTTCCATCCTAAATGTCCCCTTCCCCATGACCATTGTCCCTTATTACTTAGTTGGGTACTGTAATCAAGTGAAAGAAAAGACATGGACATAAAACATTCCAGTACAACTATTTTTAATGAACTAATAAAAAATACTCAGTTATATACACTGAAGTGACAAAAGTCATGGGATAGCAATATGCAAATTTTCAGATGGCAGTAGCATCGCATAGAACAGGTATAAATGCGCAGTGCTTTTACAGAGCTTTCATTTCTGTTCAAGTTATTCGTGTGAAGAGGTTTTAACGTGATGATGACCGCACGACGTGAATTAACAGACTTTGAACGCGGAATGTTAGTTGGAGCTAGACGCATGGGTCATGCCATTTTGGAAATCGTTAGAGAATTCAACATTCCCAGATCCACTGTGTCAAGAGTGTGCCGAGAGTATGAAATTTCAGGCATAACATCCCACCATGGACTGCGCAGTGGTCGACCGCCTGCACTTAAAGATCGAGACCGGCGACGTCTGCAAAGAGTCGTAAATTCTAACAGACAAGCAACACTGCGTCAAATCACCGTAGAAATCAATGTGGGACGTACAATGGACGTGTCTGCTAGAACTGTGCGGAGAAATTTGGATTTCTTGGGCTATTCCAGCAGAAGACCGACTCGAGTGCCTTTACTGACAGAACGACATCGCTTGCAGCGACTCTCGTGGGCACGTGAGCATATCGGTTGGTCCCTAGATGGATGGAAAACCGTGGCCTGGTCCGATGAGTCACGATTTCAGCTGGTAAGAGCCGATGGTAGGGTTCGAGTGTGGCGCAGACCCCACGAAGCCATGGACCCAAACTGTCAGCAAGGCACTGTTCAAGCTGGTGGTGGCTCCGTAATGGTGTGGGCTGTTTTTTCAAGGCATGGACTTGGTCCTCTAGTGCGACTGGACCGAACATTGACTGGAAATGCTTATGTGCAGCTACTTGGAGATCACTTGCAGCCATTCATGGACTTCATGTACCCAAACAACGATGGGATTTTTATGGATGACAATGCGCCATGTCACCGGGCCACAACTGTTCGCAATTGGTTTGAAGAAAATTCTGGACAATTCCAACGAATGATTTGGCCACCTAGATCGCCCGACATGAATCCCATTGAGCATTTATGGGACACCATCGAGAGGTCTGTTCGTGCCCAAAATCCTGCCCCATCAACGCTTTCACAATTATGGACGTCTATCGAGACAGCATGGCTCAATATTCCTGCAGAAGACTTCCAACGACTTGTTGAGTCCATGCCACGTCGAGTTGTTGCACTTCGCCGGGCAAAAGGAGGGCCGACACGATATTAAGAGGTATCCCATGACTTCTGTCACTTCAGTGTATAATGTAAATACACATTACGTTCCAATGTATGAAAAAAGAAGTTGAAAATCATACAAATAAAAAACTACAGCACACTGAAATGCTTCTTTCAGTCGTTTTGCCAAAAAAGTGCTGCAAAACGTATGGGAATTTTTACCGGGCGAACAAAATTTTTTGGGGGCTAAAAACTTTAGAATGTACACTTCCTATGGCCTACTTTCACATATAAAAAAATGATTAAAATCAAAAAATGTCACTGCCACACCTTGTCTGCATTTAAAATATACTCAAGTAGCACACTTCGTTTTTTAATGGTTGTAAAATGGTTATTAACGTTGTAACAACCGCTTAAAAACGTTTATAAAACGTTTAAAGGTTATTTGTGCTACCTGGGTAGGCTCTTAAATGTCGATATTTTAATAACTTATTCATTAATGGCTGAAAAAGAAATGTTTTGACAATTTTTTCTGAAAAAATAGTGGGGGGACGTGGGGCAAAATGAAAAAGTGGCGCAAAGTGAAATCTTAACACGTTTTAATTTGCAGCACCACCTATCTAGCAATAAATTAATTAAGTTCCTAAACCAATTGTTGATTCCAGTCACAAAATAAATAGCTCAAAAGATCTGCAAAAAAACTAGTCATTTTCATAATTAGATGCACTTTTTGTAATACTCCTGGTTTCTCAAAAATATTCCTTATTATTAAAAACAGATAAAATGAAAGTAATTATCGTTTAAAGTATTAATTGAGATCTACTTATGTCTAATGCAGTACTTATTTTGTTTATATGTGTATACATGTTTTTATAAACATGTTTTCGTTTTAAATGTTCAATGTAATTTGTCAAGTGCCCGCGAGGAAAAGTGGATGAGGCAAAGTGAAATCGCTCATTTCGTTTACCCATTTATTCATTTATTAAATCTGTATTTCTTCATTTATTAATTCATTTAATTCTCTTACGAAATAAATTACTTAATTATTCATTCATTCACTTATTTTCTTTTTATTCTCTATTTTATTCATTCATTTATTCATTTATTTTTTTTTCATTATTAATTTATTTACACATTATTTGAGTAAAATTACTGTTGATCATCATGAAATAGAAAATGTTGAAAATAAATATTTTATTTTTCACTTTGCGCCACGATTTTTTGAGGTGAAATTTTTTCACCTTTTTTGAAGTTACCAGAAACCTCCCAAACTGAAAAATAATGTTTGAGTAAAAACTGTATTTCAAAATGCCTTGTTCCTTCTTCTCGTAGAATAAATTTCAGAACAAATATCCAATTTGTTTAATTTGAAACAAGTAAGTTATCTTATCTATCTCACTTTGCCCCACCCTACAAAAAACAAGGAAGTACAGGGTGCAGCAGAGTAACTTGCTGATTTTAATTGGATGCTAATTAGCAAGGAATGGTCAAAAATTAGTAGAGAGAGTCTTATTTTAAAGAGGGGTCCTGAAGTTTTGTTATCTCACAATTTAGTTGTCGCCATGCATTGGACAAAGGAGCAACGAGCGTTCGCCGCAGAGGCTTACTTTTCAAATAATCTTTCGGTGGTCGCCACTCAACGTGCCTTCCGAACTCGGTTCAGAATTCACCTCGGGGTTCCCATTCCTGGCCGAGAATCGACTGTTTTGTGCGTAAAAACATCCAGGAAAAGTGGGAGTGTGGCAAAAAAGACCCAGGACGTCAACGGATTCCCAGAACTCCAGAAACGTCGAGAAAGTGAGGGAGTCGTTTTTGTGCTCTCCCAGGCGTTTGGCGCGTAAACACGCTGCTGCTCTGGAGATTTCTGATTGCACACTGAGACGAATTTTTCACAACGAACTCCAGTTTCATCCCTTGAAACTTGCTGTGGTTCAACAGTTGAGTGATAACTTCTCTTTGAGAGGTGACATACCGTGGACGGCGCGCTCCCAAGATTTGACACCCTGCCACTATTCTTTTTGGTATTATCTCAAATCGATCGTTTACAACGACAAGCCCCGGACCCTGCAACACCTGAAGAACAACATCCGTCTTACTAGCGCCATACATCCCATTCGATATGCTCGAAAGAGTTTAACAAAACTTCAAATCTAGGGCAGATCAGTGTATCATTAATGGGGGCCGCCATTCGCCCGATGTAATTTTTAAATCTAGTTAAATTAAAATAAAAATTCAGAATGGGTACAATATCTTTAAAAAAAAAAAGTAAACTGATACATGAAGTACTTTTTCTTTTATTGACATTTCAAATCAGCAAGTTTCTCTGCCGCACCCTGTACTAACTTGTAAGGGGTTCTTGAGCTCTCTTATCCCTTTCCCCCATTATGAGCGCCCATACGTTAAGGAATTTCACTAGTTTCCACCAGTTTCCTTGGAAAAACAAGTCTATTTACGAACATGTCCCGAATCTGCTAAATTCGTGAAAGTGGACAAGCTGTTGTAAAAAACATTTTAGCTACCAGTGGGAAAATATATGTACAGCACCTTTATTAGGTGTTTCTCCTTCACCTCAGTAATGGCTCTTCCAACTGACCTAAACAAGGGCGAAGTGCAGTCTCTGGGTATTGTGGTTTTTTTTAAAAGTCAGGCAAATAAGGTCTTCGGTATTTGCTCCAAGTTGCACCTTGGCTTCGGCCATATTTGCTCTCGGAGCTTTCATGGTTGATCAGGAAAGTACCAAGCTATTACTACAAACTTACCGTAAAACGGGGTGTATAGGAACAGCAGGGTGAATCGGAACAAAACTTCCTGATCACGCAAAGAAATTCTTCATAAATATACCGTCGAGTATTTTCCGCAGTTAAATTTGTTTTCAGAAAGGTAATATTATAAGAAGTAGGAAAAAAAATATATTTTTGTCTTTCTGGCAACACTATTGGTTCTGTGCAAGGCTGCAAGTCTGACGCTAAAAACCATCAAGTTTTTATGGTCTGCAAAACATTGCATGTAAGTACAGACCCCCTTTATATTTCAAATCTAAGGATAGTATTTTTTAATTATGCATATCGCACCCCTGCTACAAAAGTGCCACAACTCAAAAATTGTAATGTATGAGTTATAACCGTCATTAGACGTAGTTTACACGTCTCTACCAATCTTCAACAGAGCCAGAAGTTGCATTGAAAAATCAGCCGCCAAAGGGCAGTTATGGCGTTTTGTTGTTATCAAGATGCATAGGACCCCTTCCACTGAAATACCATATTTTGAGTTGTCGTCCAGCCGTCGTAGAGTAACGTGCGTAACTAACGATCATAGTTTGAGATGTATCGGTCTTCATACTGACAAATTCAAAAATACTAAAATGTGCCTAGTCAGCTCGGAAGTTTTTTGCAATTCCTGCAAAACGTAGTTTTTTGAGTTGTGGCACTTTTGTAGCAAGGGTGCGATATATCTGAACAACAGAGTACCACATTAGAAGAGACACCATATCGTCGGCACCATTCTAAACTAACGAATGTGAAAAATCGCGTTTTTCAAGTTCGTTTTTCCAAGTTCGAATATTACAAAAAATTAAGATTAAAATGATACCTTCGAACGATAGTTTTACACTTAAAGATATCTATTGAAGTTTAAAAATGGAAAATAACCAAACAAGTCAGGTGGGAAAAAGTTATATGCAGTGGTTTGGCTCTCCGGAAGAGTGCCAATTTTCACATTCGTAAGTTTAGCATGGTGGCGACGATATTTTAATTGTGGCATAAAAATGAAAAATTCCTCATAATGTCATAGGATAAGGATTTGAAGGGTGAATCGGAACATTTTGTTATGTTGTTCCAATTCAAACTTATTTAAAGGAAACTGTTTGAAAAATCAAGATTCTAACCCCAATTATCTAGTCAAGACGAGGATAAGGATTTATTACTGTTTTTCCCTTCTCGTGAGCAACTAGATCTGAGAATGACAGAAAGTTGCAGATTTAAAAAGATTTTTGCTCCAGGAGACTTTTTTTACTTAAAATACATGGGCAAAAGTCATACAGACTTTACGTAGCAAAAGTCCAGCACACAGACAGTGATGAATAAGTGGGAATATCTTACAGGACATTCCGCGAAACCCAGAGATTTAAGAAACTAAAGAAAAGGCAGCGTTCATCCCAGAAGATGCTACGAAAAAACGTAAGCCAAGCCGCAACTGCTAATTTTAAGGACAAGTACATATTTGTGGGCGACATGGGTGACTTCCGTTTATGTGAAAGCTTTGTATTTCAATTCAAAAACATTTCGAAAAATTAATTTTCATTTTTCATAAGTTCCAAAAGTATTTTGAATTTTGACAAATCATAAACGTTTACTGGTATAGAAAATAAACTTTTATTTGACAGTAACTATCTGTTCTTATTTTCCCGCATCAATATTACTCGTGTTTGTGAGACCTATTACAAGTTAAATTGAAAATAATTAAAAAAAATAACATGTGTTCCGATTGACCCCTATCAGCGGGGTGATTCGGAACACACCAAAATTCCTATATATATAAATAATAACTGTTCAAAATGTTTTGTCTTTGCTTGGAATATCAAAAACAAAGCAAGACCGAAGTTTTTACTCAAAAAATCAAATTAAAAAAAAATCTTTTAACTACTTTTTTTACAATCAAAGCTGAAAAGTGTACCCATTCACCCCATTTTACGGTATATTTAAATTTTCTCTGTACATTACTAATTGCTTCCAGAAACGTAACTAGCTTTTTTTGGGAAATGTTTCTGAATTCTTCAGAAAATTCCAGGTTAATTTCAGGATGACCACATATTTTTAGCGGGAAAATTTCCTGTTTTTAGCAAGATATATTGCGTGCACGGGGTATCTGCCCATTATTTTTTAGAAACGTTTCGATTCTTTTCTTCCCTTTATATGAAAATTGATATTTTTCCGCCTTTAAAATGAAATATTCTTTTTTTACCTTTTTACCCCATTTTGTCATTTGAAAAGATTCTTTCATTCATTTCTTTTTTACAATTTAATATTCTGGTCTGCTTCAGTCTTAGTTGACAGAAGCTGTTTTCCGCAGATTTCTGAAAATTAAAAAGTTTCCTACGAAAGCAAACACTCTCCTTTATTATTTATTTATAATGAAGTATTTAACTGATTAGCAACTTTTCTTCCTACTTGTTAACTTACATTCAATTTTAGCAGATTGTGTGTCTGTGTCGAATAATAAATTTTTGAAGTAAGTTAAAAGATAATAATGACTTAATGAATTACTTTGGTTCAAAAATTTCAATACTTTTCTTGTTGGAATCGTAATGAGCATCGTATCGACTGCTTTGTAATCAAAAAAAATAATCTTTAAATCCTTGCAATCGTAGACATTGGAATCCATTTGCCTTGGATTGCATAGTCAAAAACATAGTTACATTTCCTCATTTCTGGCTCTTATTCTAGACACTTTTCAATCCTTTAAAGATTGTATCATTTAACATTCTTTTATAAATAAAAGATCTATTTATTTCTTTTAAATCATTTATTTATAACTTCTCTCATATGTATGGATTCATTTCATGTGAATATTACCTTTATTTCATTTTATTTTCATATTTTTTAGAACTCTCCGGGGTTCAAAACTAACTACTGGATGGGAAAAGGCCCTTGATAACGAGGATAATTACGTCGTTGACTTAAAATCTTTCAACAACTGATTTGCTTGAAAAGGCGACATTGCTTTCCGGTCCCCCTGTATTGATTATTAAATATTTATTTAATATTAGGAAATTACATTATAATATTGTTATTGCAACATTAGCCATTGTTTAATATAATTAAAAATAAAATATATGTTTAATATTCACGTGAAATGAATACACACCAATTAGAGACTTTACACAGCAAAAAAAAAACTATTGATTTTATAGTATAATACTGGCAGCAGATGTTCCAGTTTAAAACTAAAATGCACAGTAATAAACTGTAAAATCAGCAATTCTACAGTTTATTACTGTAAAGCAGCAATATACAGTTTATTACCATAAAATTAGCTGTATTATACTGTAAAAATGACAGTATAATGTTGGCAACAGAAGTACTGGTTTAAAACTGTAAAATGCACAATAATAAACTGTAAAATTATCAATTTTAGTTTATTACTATAAAATGAGCAGTATTATACTGTAAAAACATTCATTTTTTAGTGAATAAATGAATGAATTAAGTGAAATAAATAAATCCATTATACAATGCTAAATGATGAAATCTGTAAAAAGAGTCAGTAATTAAGTCCACTCATTGCAACCACAATCGATAATATTTCATTGTAATCGACTCCAAGTCTGGTTTACACATTTCTTCGTAACAAATCTTCGAAACCATGTTAAAACTTTTAAAATCTTTTGAACCGTTCAGAGAGCGGGAAAAGCGTTTTTCTTCTTCCTCTGAAGTTCGATCCTTGAAACATGTGATCTAATATCTAATTCTGTCTCGCCATCTGTTCCACTCACACTCGGTTTATTGACAGCATTGATGTCGTCTGTCAAACTATCAGCTGTTGGAATATTTTCGCTGCCTTTGGGAACCCTTCAAAGTGATCTCAGTCGGAATTCCACATTCTACCGCTTCTTCCGTCAAAGTTTTGCGAGTTGTTTCTGACTCTTTCGACATTCAGTTCTTTGCCAGCAGTGAATCCATCATAGGCAAAGCAATTTTTCGTTGTCATAGCAAAGATCCGAAACTAGCACCATTTGTACTAGAGCGTCTACAAATTAAAAATTTTATGCACAAAAAATGTACTTTTGTCGTCACCAAAAATATCGACAGTCTATTTTTTTTTCCTTTTTTTACTTCACGTGAGTCACGTGGGATCGCCCATACACTCAAAAATGAATGTTGTTTTTACAGTATAATACAGTTAATTTTATGGTAATTAACTGTAAAAATTGCTAATTTTACAGTAATAAACTGTAAAATTGCTGGTTTACAGTAATAAACTTAAAATTGTTGCTAGTTTTACAGTTTATTACCGTGCATTTTACAGTTTTAAACTGGAACCTCTGCTGCCAGTATTATACTGTTATTTTTACAGTATAATACAGCTAAATTTTACAGTATAATACAGTTAAATTTTATAGTACAATACAGCTAAATTTTACAGCAATAAACTGTAAAATTGCTAGTTTTACAGTTGATTGCTGTGCATTTTACAGTTTTAAGTTGGAACCTTGACTGCCAGTACAGTAGAGAACCAATTATCCGGGATGTTTGGGACCACAGCTATCCCGGATAACTGAACTTCCCGGTTTTCTGGATAGCTACGAAGCGATATTTGCCAATTGTTTATAAAACCCAAGTTACTATAACAAATAGTAATGCATCTCAAAATCTGAAGAGAAAACGATCCAGAAGTACTTATAGATATTACAATATTTAAAATTTCTGAGCTATATGGCACAAAAATGGTATTTATGAAGAAACCGTTCATATTCATTTAGGTATTTCAAAAGAAAAAAAAAAAAAACTCTGCATTTTTTAGAAATTGTCGAAAATGCGTATTTTAAAAAGTGGCGGAAAAATCGACAAAATGTTGCCGGTTTTCTGGTTTCCCGGTATTTTGGTTCCCGGATAAAAGGTTCTGTACTGTATTATACTAAAAAAACAACAGTTAATTTTTTGCAGTGCATGCGATTGTGCAATCAATGGCTTACGATATGTGTCCGGAGACTGAAAAAAGAATAAAATTGAAAATCTGATATGGCCCTTTCTGCATAGATTTTGGTTATAAAGGTTATATTTCGAAAACGTTTATTACACGTTTTCTTCTTTTTTTTTTTCTTTTTGTAATCGAAATACTTGCCAACTTGAACAACATAACACTCCTTGAGAACTCAAAGTACATTTATAGAGTTCATTGAGTTTTCTTTTTCCACAGCAGGTGGTCCCGGCGCTTCACCATCCGGGACGTCCACCGGCCCCTGCTCTTTCGCCCCCATGAGGACATGGAGGCGTCCATGTCCTGCATGGTGGCGAAGGATCACACTTATCGCAATTCGTCATAGTGAAAAACGTCATTTGAATTCAAGATGCTAAAGTTCAAATTAAATTCACGGCGTTTTTTTTTTTCCCTTTCTTGCCTTTTTTTTTTTTTTTTACGAGTTTAATATAGAAGCCTCTTTTGAGGCACAGTGGACCGAAAGTGACATAGAAACTACTACTTGAAAACTGCATTATAGAATTATTTAAATTTTATATTACAAAGTAAAACGTACTTGATGTGTATTTCATATTTATGAAAATATTAGAGGAAGTAGTTCTATATTTTATCCGCCTTTCATGAGCGATGTAGTCCTTTTCACTCGTTGACATATCATATAAAGAGAAAGGAAAATTCTGAAAGCACCCGTGGTGCACTTTTATTGTGAATGTACGCAGGTGTCAATGTAGTGTTTCGAAAGCTCCCACATTGCGTTTGCAAAACACCGTGATAGCTATTGACATCTCATATACACTCAAAAACCAAAACATTATGACCACCCCTATATTTTACAATGAACTCGCATGGAATACGCTTAAGGTACGTGGTCAGGTGGAAGTGGTATTGAACTGCTGCTGGAGAGCCCGAAGAACCATTCTATCATTTACTCCTGTGTGTGATGGGCATTGGGTGTGTATCTAAGCGACTTTGATAGAGGGTAGATTGTTCTGGATGATGGCTTGTGATTGGATGTCTTGAAGGATCAGAACAAGTATTTCTGAAACTGCAAGACTCATGGGTTGTTCGCGATTTACAGTTGTTAATACTTATGCAAAGTTGATGAATAACGATGAAACCAGCAGTACACGACATGGTGTTGGACATCCCCACGTTATCAAAGAGAACGATCGTCGGAGACTGTCTCGCTCGGTGAAGCAAAACCGGAGCCAGACAGTGGCTCAGTTGACAGCCCAATACAATGCAGGGCCAAGTAGAATAGTATTGGAGCACACTGTTCAGCGGAGACTATTATATATGAAGCTAAGCAGCAAACGTCTCACTCGTGTGCCTTTGCTAACCAAGCGTTATCGCCAACTACGCTTGCGCTGATCCCGTGAACATTGCGACTAATCCATAGATCAGTGGGCGAGAGTTGCCTGGTTAGATGAAGCACGGTTTACCATTCATCAAGCTGACGGTGTGTCAGGATACGCCGTCTCTCAGGCGAACAGGCCGATGGTGGTGGTATTATGCTTTGGGAGGCGTTTTCTTGGGCATCTCTAAGACCCATTATTGTGGTAAAGCAGACCATGAAGGCTACAGTGTATATGAACATCATTGCGGACCAGTTGCCCCCTTACATGGCTGCTATTTTTCCAGCTGAAAATGGAATTTTTCAGCAGGACAACGCTCCGTGTCCAGGGCAAATTGTGTTGGAGTGGTTCGAGGAACATGATGCTGAATTCCAATTAATGTCCTGGCCGCCTAACTCCTCTAATCTCAATATGAAAGAACATATTTGAGATGCCATGGGACGGCAGCTTCGAGCTGAAAGACCACCAATTCGCAAAATCTCGAATTTACGTGTCCATTGCTTAAACATCTGGTTCAACGTGTCTTAGGCCATCTACCAAGGACTTGTGGCATCCATGCCAAGGCGGGTTTCCGCTGTGTTGCGGGCTAAAGGTGGGCCAACTCGTTATTGAAAGGGGGTCCTTTCGGCTCTTGAGTGTAGCTTTAATCCCAATTTCGTGGGCTTTTTCTTTTATTATTTATTTTTTAGTTTGTTTTTTAGTTTTGAGCATCATAAAAACAGATTTAAAGAGAAAAAATCAGTCTTCCCTATTCTCTTCTATGCCTTAAAAACATTACCTTAATTATAATTGGCAATAATCAATAACTGCATGGTCTAAAAACGAGCTACCACTACTGGTCCAAAGAAAACGGGGTGACACGTTTTCGGTCCATCTATGGTATCCCGTTTTTAGACTGACTAGTACTTCAACTAGATGGCGCTTGTAGAAATCACTAAACAAACAAGTAGTTCAAAACAAGTACACTACGAGAAGCTCATGTAATCTACTTTGTTGTCAGGTAGCAGCCATCTGCTTTACTGTATATCTTTAAGAGAGAGAGCTTCAGTTTTACATCCCTTGAAAAATTTTCAGTATCTCAAAAGTAGAATTTTCTACTAAAATGGATCTCCCCAAAGCAAATGAGTCAACAGTCAAGACCATTTTGCTCTCTACTATTTTGCCCAGTCCTTCTTGTTTGTCCATTAAGGGCCATTTTTGTGTATGTGAAACCCCCTTTTCCCATTATCAGCAGGTATCCCGTATTTAGACCACTTTTTCTACTTCTCTCTAACAAAGAAGTGCCCAAAGTCCAGACTTCCTTTGTAAATTACTACCTTTGCTGACCTCCCTCCCTCCCTTCAACGTAAAGAAAAACCTTGATTTGATATATTTAATTTTTTCCCCACTGTGTTTTTACTTTTTTTTTCCTTTATTAACATTTATACAGGGTGTCCACTCCAATCGTGGACCAATAGCTAATTTCTAAACCGTTAGAGATAAGCATATAGTTTATTTAGGAAAAAATCTCCAAATTACGAAAGGAATTTTGGGTCTATTCAATGTTTTTCAAAAAATCAAATTTTGAAAGAGTTACGAAATTTAAATTTTTATACAGCCCCCAGTCCTATCAATCATATTTAGTAAAACATTCTTGACACTGTAACGTTTAAAACTAAAAAAAAATCACTCTTCTACGACAAAAATTGACCGAGTTATGACGTTTTGAAAAATCAAGATTTTGCATTGTTTCATGACGTCATCGAGAGATCGCTTTAGGGACCGTATGCGAAATCCTTCAAAATCTTGATTTTTCAAAACGTCATAACTCGGTAAATTTTTGTCGTAGAAGAGTGATTTTTTTTTTAGTTTTAAACGTTACAGTGTCAAGAATGTTTTACTAAATATGATTGATAGGACTGGGGGGCTGTATAAAAATTTAAATTTCGTAACTCTTTCAAAATTTGATTTTTTGAAAAACATTGAATAGACCCAAAATTCCTTTCGTAATTTGGAGATTTTTTCCTAAATAAACTATATGCTTATCTCTAACGGTTTAGAAATTAGCTATTGGTCCACGATTGGAGTGGACACCCTGTACATTCATTTTTCTGTATATGTTTATAGCTATTGTCTAGTTTTCATTACTTAACATTATTATTTTGAGGTATGAAAGTAAAAATCAATTCGGAACTCAGTAGTGTAAAAAATGGTAATGTAAAGGTGCGTGATAATTAATTAAAAATTTAAAAACTTCATTCTACTAATATTAATGACTTAATAAACTTAATCGTGACCGTATAGTGGCTCATACATTGCATTGCAATACCAAATTAAAAAAATGGGAATTTAAATCCCTGAATTAAACAATATAAAAAATGCTTTTTGAATAAAATCAGATCAACTCCAATTTTAACTTTCACTTCATGATTTATTTTTAAATTGTAATTAATCCAGTCATCAAAAATCAACTCTTAATAGAATTAAAATTTAAATTCACATACATAAAATTGCATTATTCATCATCATTAACCTTCATCAATAACTATATGTATTAATAAAAATAGGACATAATTCATAACACAATAATTGCAACAAATGAATAATTTTAGCTGCATTAAATTCAAAGAGGAATAAATATAACGTTAATTCTTTTTGAAGGGGAGGGTCGACGTCTCCCGCATTCAAATGTATTTAAAAAAATATACTTGCACATCAAGAGGCGATCGTGGCACATCTTGACACATTCCTACAGCGGTGATCCTTTAATGTTAATGTTCAGGGTAGGAAGTTATATTGTCGATGGGTTCAATTCACACGAAAGTTCTCAATTGATGAGGAAGACGATGCAGCTCACTGTTTTAAACACCACTCCTCCATTTTGAAAATTCGGTCGGAATGTAAGCTCTCCATAGCAGCGGATTCTGTGCTGTTCACAATTTTGAGATCCTCCATTAGAAGATTCGTCCGGAGTGCACGCTATTCATGGCAACAGTTCATGTTATGATTCCTCAGTGAACGATGAATTTATGCAGTTCTTAATTTTCACACACTTGATCCTTACTTACAGGTGAGAAGTCATTACAAATTGGATGCAACAAAATGTTAAATAGAATGATGAATAAGTATACTTGAATAATGTTCAAATGAATAGATAAGTTTGCATTTTTTTCTGGGATATGATAAGAAGATTCTGTCAATTATCTTTTACAAATATATCATCGCTTTCTTTTCTTTTTACAAGCATATTTCCAACGACATCTCTTACGGAGAATTTTTTCACACTTCATTGCTGCACCAGACATCTTACACACACGAAGGCAGCAGAGAGAATGATAAATGTATAACGGACAAATTCCTGACAATGACGCTCGCAAAGGACGCTAACTTCTTAGCCAATGGTTGAATTATTGCCTTATAAGGAAGTGCAGACGTCAATGACACATACCAAATATGGTGTTGAACACTTGTGTCAATGCATTCCTCTCTCTGATGTCATGCGTTCTTCGCAACCAGAGCGCATGCTCATGTCGCCATCTAGTAGAAAAAATTGTCTCGAAAAATGTTTAAAATTGTAGATTTTAACAAGTAGACTGTCAAATATGCTTTAAAATCGAGGGTTCGAGGGTTAGGTGTTACTGCGCCCCGCATGTACGTAAACAAGAACTTTTCTATTCTCTATAAATGTGCTTTCGTTTTGAATACAAATAATGTTACTCGTCCTACAATTTCAAGAACTATTTTTAATGTGTTAGCAGGATCGCACCGGGGATCATCTGGAATCAGCTCAAGGGCCCCCGGGGGTCCGCGGACCACACTTTGGGAAACTCTGATCTAACACCTAATCAGAAAATTACCAGCAGTTCTCAAGATTCATTGTGGGGTCATTCCATGTCAAGTCACACACCTTTCGAGTGAGTTAGTCTCAGAGTGTTACAATATTTTGCATATATTAATAGCAAATTTTAATCCTCTAGCTGTTGTAATTTTTTAGATATGAGGGATGAAAATTTTAATGTTTTGCTCCCACGGCTCTTACTTGACTGACCATAACTCCGCAACCAATCAAGTTAGGAGTTTGTATATTTTGAAAGCTTACATTATAAGCTTTAAAATGATATATTACATGACACAAAATAAAATTTTTAATTTTGAAAGTCATTCAAATTGACCTTTGACCTTGAATATCTCCGAAGGTATTAGTTTAAAAATCTAAAAAATATATATTTTGTACATGGGTCATTCCGATAAAAATGGTACAAATTATGTCTGAAACGCTTTACTTAAGATTATCTATTTAAATTATTTCCACCAACTAATCACATTTTTTTTTATTGAGTTTCTAGTTATTTGTGTATAATGAAGTGTAAATAACTAGTACATGAATCATTTATGAAAAGATTTCAAATATTTTGATCACTTTGTTTAACAGGGTGGACATATAACAGAGTGGACGAATAAGATTTTAAAAATATCTGTATAATCACAAAGAAAAGTTAGAATCACAGAACAAGCATAAAGTGGAATAAACAGCCTAAAACTATAAGTCTGTTTGCAATTTTAAGAAAAAACCTATTTTTTTCATCATGAAATCGGCTCTAACAGAGTGGACATCCAACAGTTCAAATTAACTATCATAAGAAAAGAATTAGGCTCACCCTGGTTGTTGACTACATAATTCAATGTAGCAAGCTAATCACGGCAGTTATACTACCTATATTTTTAAAAAAATATATCAGATTGAATGCAATTGTTTATTTTATTTCCAAAAGGCATATAACAGAGTAGACAATTCGAAACACAGAAAATCTAAGGACAAGGATAAATACAGTGCGTCTCAAAAATTTAAGCACTATGCAAATTTTTGAATAAAAAGAAATCTTTTCAGCAGAATGCTTTCATATTTATACTGTAAGTGGCTACTATGCTCTTAATTAAGTGTTTGAAGTTTTGAAAAATATAACTGCAACGAAAATCAGAAAATACAAAAGATATTTTTTGGCTGTCGCAAAAGTTTATGCACAGATCAGATTTTATGCAAATATCTCTTGAAACGTGATGCGTGAAGAACCAGTGCAGTTCTTTTGAACGAGTTATATAGTGTAGCAATGGCTTAAAGTGTTATCAAGATGCCGAAGTCACTACAGTTCTCGTCTGGAGAAGTTGTGAAGCTCTGGAAGCTGAAAGCAGAAGGTAACTCTGTTATGCAAATTTCAGGGATTTTAAATCGATCTAAACGTGGTATTTTTAATGTTCTGAATTAATTTAAACCTGCGTTTTGCTCAGGAGAACCGAGAAAAACTACCTCTCGTGCGAATGGAAGAATTAAAAAACTGTCCTTAACTGAAAATTTGTCACTTAATCCAATAAAGACTAGACTTGTAACAAAATTATCACGTCATACCATAAGCAGACGAATAAAAGAATCAGGATTTATCAAAAAACAAAAGTTAACTCGCAAACCTTTTCTGAAAAAGTGTCACAAACAAGCAAGACTGCAGTGGGCAAAGCATCATATGCATTATAGTGACGAATGGACTACTGTTGTGTTCTCTGATGAAAAAAATGGAATTTAGATGGTCCAGATGGGTTCTCATACTACTGGCATGACTTGAGGAAAGATCCGAAGTGCGTTTTCAGTAGGCAACATGGTGGTGGCTCAGTCATGGTATGGGGCGCTTTTTGCTTCAACGGACAAACTTTTCTTAGCTTTCTAAAGGGTAGACAAAATTCAGAAAGGTTTCAAGATACCCTGAGAAAGCATTTGTTACCATTTGGTGAAGTCCTAGGTGGTCCTGATTGGATTTTTCAGCAAGACAACGCTTCAATACACAATTCCCGTAGTACGAAAGAATGGCTTGCTTCTCAAAACATTAGTGTAATGAACTGGCCAGCACTCAGCCCGGATCTAAATCCCATAAAAAACATCTATGGAATTCTCACACATGACGTATACCAGAATGGGAAGCAGTATTGCTCTGTTCAAGAGCTTAAATCTGCAATCGAGGAAGCCTGGTACAGACTAACTCCCGAAACCTTCCATAATCTCGTGCTATCGATGAAATATCGCATATTCGAACTCATCAGATGCAACGGGAACACCATAAACTACTAAAAGACTTTTATGCTTTCTAATATATATATATTAGGGTGTATCGAAAAAAACTTTTTTTCGAAATTCAATTTACTAAGTTGATAAAAAGTTGCCCCTACCTACCCACATATTCCACAAAAAATTTCGGTCTAATCAGAAATTGTTTAGGTGTTCCGCACGAGGCCTGAAGTTTGGGAATTTCTTCAAAAATATGATTTTTTTTCTAATTTTTTTTTAATATTAAGAATAAATGTTAAAAATAATTCAAGTTGAAAAATGTACACCGCAAAGTCGGAGGACAAAATTGGGTTTGAAAAAAAGTATATTAAACAACATTTAAATCTCCCACATTTATTCTAAACTTACGTAATTTTCACCAAAACTAGCATTTTACAAGGATATGCGGCTTGGTTAGAAACTTGTTTATGAATGTGAATCTGACTGAATTAACACTTGAAACTGGGATTCATCTGTGATTTATGTGAAGTAAAAAGTAAAATAATATAAACTATAAACAGAATCTAAGCCCCTCGTCACACAGTGACCGCGTTCTATCGGGGCCCCCGTGACGTGATGGTAAACGAAACACAGCTCCGCTAGCGTAGCTGCTTTAGGATGGCAGAAGAACATATATCTTTGGTTGAGGAAACAGACTATTTCGGACATGGTGCTCCAGTAAATGGCCCAGGAAAATAAATTGTAGCTTCAGTTTCACGATTTATGGAGAAAAAAAAAGCTTTATTGATAAAGAACATAAAAGCTATCGGTTGTGATGGCACATCAGTTAACACTGGAAAATCAAATGATGCTATTAGACTTCCAGAAAAGTGTTAAGAACCCTCACTACAAGCCGTGGTATGTTTTCTTCATTTAATGAATTAACACTTTGAGAGTTAGCGGTGGCTCTTGATAGGCCGACTACTGGACAAAATTCTTTTAGTTGACCTATTGGAGAATTCTAACAACATTGCTAAGATCTACCAGTCATAAACTTAAAGAAAATAGAACGCGTTTTACCAGAAGTTGATGTCAAAGAATTGAGTCAAAAATACTTATGGGATGTGTCAAAAGCTGTAATGTCTGGCAAATGTTCTTAAAATTTAGCAGAAAGGAACCCTACAAGGTTTTCCCATGCAAGATGGCTCACGATGGCAAAGTTTTGAGGCTATACGTCGTAAGTAGTGATCCAAGTTCAGAGTTAAATAAACTAGCAGAATTTATAATAAAGGTTTATGCTCTCTGTTTTTTCACAATCGAATCTCAGCATAAAATTATTCATGCATTTAAACATTTTTTTAAGACCATAGATTGCAACAAGTATTTGGATACAAATCTCCACAATGTTATCCATTCCACAGTGTAAAGAAGCCATCTTGCATGGGAAAAGCGTGCAGGGTTCCTTTCTGCTACATTTTGAGAACATTTGCCGGAAATTACAGCTTTTGACACACCCCATAAGTATTTTTGACTCAATTCTTTCCCAAGTAGCACACTTCGTTTTTTAAAGGTTGTAAAATGGTTATTAACGTTGTAACAACCGCTTAAAAGCATTTATAAAACGTTTAAAGGTTATTTGTGCTACCTGGGTTGACATCAACTTCTGGTAAAATGCGTTCTATTTTCTTAAAGTTTATGACTGGTAGATCTTAGCAATGTTGTTAGAATTCTCCAATAGGTCAACTAAAAGAATTTTGTCCAGTAGTCGGCCTATCAAGAGCCACCGCTAACTCTCAAAGTGTTAATTCATTAAATGAAGAAAACATACCACGGCTTGTAGTGAGGGTTCTTAACACTTTTCTGGAAGTCTAATAGCATCATTTGATTTTCCAGTGTTAACTGATGTGCCATCACAACCGATAGCTTTTATGTTCTTTATCAATAAAGCTTTTTTTTTCTCCATAAATCGTGAAACTGAAGCTACAATTTATTTTCCTGGGCCATTTACTGGAGCACCATGTCCGAAATAGTCTGTTTCCTCAACCAAAGATATATGTTCTTCTGCCATCCTAAAGCAGCTACGCTAGCGGAGCTGTATTTCGTTTACCATCACGTCACGGGGGCCCCGATAGAACGCGGTCACTGTGTGACGAGGGGCTTAGATTCTGTTTATAGTTTATATTATTTTACTTTTTACTTCACATAAATCACAGATGAATCCCAGTTTCAAGTGTTAATTCAGTTAGATTCCACATTCATAAACAAGTTTCTAACCAAGCCGCATATCCTTGTAAAATGCTAGTTTTGGTGAAAATTACGTAAGTTTAGAATAAATGTGGGAGATTTAAATGTTGTTTAATATACTTTTTTTCAAACCCAATTTTGTCCTCCGACTTTGCGGTGTACATTTTTCAACTTGAATTATTTTTAACATTTATTCTTAATATTAAAAAAAATTAGAAAAAAATCATATTTTTGAAGAAATTCCCAAACTTCAGGCCTCGTGCGGAACACCTAAACAATTTCTGATTAGACCGAAATTTTTTGTGGAATATGTGGGTAGGTAGGGGCAACTTTTTATCAACTTAGTAAATTGAATTTCGAAAAAAAGTTTTTTTCGATACACCCTAATATATATTCTGTTTTTGTGCTTAGACTTTTGCGGCTGCAAAATTTTGATTTTATCATGTAATCGTATTTTAATTTCTATGAATTGTTTCCAAGTTCGAAACATGGATCTGTAAGCTGTTTGTTTAACTACAGTAAAAATTTCAAAGCTTTTTGGTGTATACTTTTCGTCTTATCAAAAGATTTTGGTTGTGTTTAAACTTTTGCGACGCACTGTAATAGTATTTTTGGGGGAAATTTTTTTTCATTTGCGTAATAATCTGCAGAAATGGTGTCAGAAGCATCTTTTGTGCAGTGCAATGTCATTTATTTTGTTGTTACATTTCAGTTTAATGTTAAATCACATTAAAAATTCTAGCAATTTGAAGCTGGGACACGTCATTTTCTCCTTCTTCTGACACAGATAATTTTTTTGTGTCATTTCTAAATGGATTATACCTAATCAATTGATACTTGATGGCACAAAATTAAATGGAGAACCAATAAAAAATACACTTAATGGGTGGTAGTTATTATAATTGATTTAAAAAAAATTCTTAAGTCTCGGACAGGATTTGTACCATTTTCGTCGGAATGACCAACATACTATTATGTCTTTTATTTTTGCTAAGTTTCAAGTTGGGACAGAAATGGGATCATATTTTATTTAAACTTCACTGTCACTATGTACGGCCAAAAATCAAATATCATCAAATATTTGTGCCCAAATACGTTATGATCACACAGATAATCATCATTAAAAGATTGAAAAAATCAGTCAACCTTATACACAATAAGAAGATTAAATTTATAAAGTACTAGCTGCTGGCACGGCGTTGCACGGGCTACCTTAGAAATGAAAGCGATGTCAAGTGACGCATCCGCTTTCGGTGGAACAATAAACTCGCCTCCACGGCGGCTCGCTAAGCCCAGCGCCCTCTACACACAATAACCAAAACAATGCTTTTGATGAACGCCATCTTTCAAACAGAGTGGAAACTAATCCGCTCGTGCTTTTTGACCATTATTACTTTTAAACTTTTATAATATTTCCTGAAAAAAGCGTGATGTTTTATAGCCTAAAGTCTTCCTGATTTCATGACCAACACATTTCTGTAAGAAAAGAAGTACAGTTCTCACAAGGTCTTACCAGAATTCAAAAGTTGATCTATCAATATATTACAACAGCTTAAATGTCAGTATTTTTAACGCCATTGTTATTAGAAGAAATTTGATAACTTTGTGACTTATTTTCTGATCCTGGACATTCACTGCATTTACAAAGCAACGTGTTAGCTGTGCTGGATTGCATATCACCATTCTACACTGCAAGGTTTCGTGACAAAAACATCGTGACGTCAGCGCGACGTTAGCCTATGAAAAACGAGCTACATAAAACGTCACAGTCTACTTGGCGAATTAGAGGAGATCGCTAACTGCTTGTGAGCTCTTATTGGTTCCGCCCGTAGTGACGTTTAGTGTCAAGTTAAGTTGCTGTCTAGTATAGTAAACAATCTTTGCATGGGTGTAAATATTTACATTAATTTTCTCAAATTTTACTAGAGCAGCAGCCAACGTTAGTTTTAAGTTCTGATGAATTTTATCAATTGAAACAGCTTTGGAAATGCAGTGGATATCCAGGATCAGAAAATATGTCGTAAAATTATCCAATTTCTTCTAATAACAATGACGTTGAAAATATTACATTTAAGCAGTGGTAATATATTGATTGATGAACTTTTGAATTCTCGTAAGACTTTGTGAGAACTGTACTACTTTTCTTACAGAAATGTTTTGAATAATCCATTTAATCAGGAAGGCTTTAGGCTATATCTGTACCTCAGAACCAGAACGACGTAAGTCCAAAAATGGCCATTTTCACTTTTTTCTTCATTGAATGTAGAATCTTATTCCACATCGACTCATTAAAACAGTATTCTATAAAACAAACTCCTTCACAATTATTTAGCAGCGTGGAAAGAGCGCGAGTCCCATCCTTTGGACGCATTCGACAATCGTTTTTCCCCTCTACTGAAAAATGACGAAAATGGACTTACGTTAGTCTGGTTCTGAGGTACAGATACAACATTGAGTTTTTTTTTCGGGAGATATTGTTATAGTTTAAAAGCAATAATGGTCGTTTCCCATCTATCCAAGTTTGATTTTTTAGGATGACCCCCTATCAAAAAATATTGGTCTGAAAAATCTAAAAACTTGGATTTTTACATATAATCCCAAGTACAATTACTGTACAGAATATGGGAAAAATCAGAAGGGGTCACTTTGAAAACCCCACTTTTTTGATCGATTTGATATGGCGTTGGTCTTCTCTAAAGGCAGATGAATCACATATGCAGCCGTTTTTGATTCACCTGCTATCTCAGGAAATACCTGGCAAAATGTGTAAAGACCTTCTCGGTAAAACAAATGTTTAAAAGGACAAAATTTCAACTTCTTCATAACATCATACAGTTAGTCAATTCTTTATTCCCAAAATCTACCTGATTGAATCATATCTTATGAAAAGGCATCTTGAGAAAACAATTTAAAAGTTGAAAAAAATTCAAAAAAAAAATTAAAAACTTGCGTCACTGCGCAAAATTTATCTTGCTAACAAATGATGAAAAAATTCTTAAAACTATGTTAAAAAAGTTCGGAACTGCATGCGGTAGTCTGTGGTTTAGCAATGTAGAAGCATTCTGCTGTCAATGTTTCTTTCAGAAAAAGGATTAGTTTAACCCTCGTGGGTTCCTTGGGGTCATATGTGACCCCAATGCAATTTCTGTTTAATATATTTTGTTAATCAACCATTTGTTTTTAATGGCATTTTGTGGCTTTTATTCTTCTAGTTTTCTATTCAAAATAATGCTATTATTGTGTTTTATTTTTCCCGAATTGTATTTTTTGCACACAAGACCCTTGGGGTCACTTCCCCAGAAGGCCAAAAAAAGAGGACGTTGCAACTTTTGTCCAAGAGAACTGGACAGAAAATGCATTGAAAAATGTCATAAGTGTTTGAAATTCACTTGCAAAAATCATGTTTTTTCAGGTCTGTAATAGATGTAAATAAATCTACAGTTATTGTAAGTTTTGCTCTAAAATTATAATTTTAATTCATAAACTAAATTTTACTTTAATTGTATCTTTTTATTTTTTGTTTTTTTAGCTTTAAAAAGTGTGTGAACTTAAATAATGCATGTAACATTCAATAATTATAATGAATTAATTAAAGGTAGCATTGGGGTCGTTTATGACCCCAAGGGTCTTGAGTGTAACTGAAATGGGAGGGACCCACGAGGGTTAAATAAACTCTTGTCGGAATAAAGCAAAATGTTGTAATTCACAGGTTTCTTGCTCTTCGTCTCTTGTAACTCTCTTTAGCTTTACTCATTATTTCATTGAGCTTCTCATGAACATGTTTATTTATTTTTTAACCCTTCGAGTGGCTTTTGATTGCTAACTTTTAAGGATCGTATTTTATGAAACTATGTGCCCATTTTAACTGCTTTTGGGCAACTTACTAAATTTTCTCTTTTGGTATATTTTTAATCTCTCTGACTCAGTCATTTGTTCTCTTAGCACTCGAGAAACATTCCATTTAAAAAAGGGGTGATGGTTTGTGAGTGGGAACATTCCCAAGTTTTCAATTTAAAACTTGCATTTTCGCTGTCCTATTGATATATTCAACTTAACTATGTATTTGAAATTAGCATTGTTCTACGTTGTTTGATACGGCTTGAAATACTTCTTATTATTCTTCCCTTTATTGTTACCTTACCTATCACCCCCTTTTGGTAAGATCAGAAAAGACCTGACGCATGCGTAAATACGCGGAAAGTTTTACCTAAGAAAATCACACAACAACTTCTGACAGTATACACGACTATTTAAAATACAAAGAAAACCGTGGGCGATAAAATTGTATTTTTATCATTTTGTTTAACTTTCTAATTGAATTTACATATAAGAATATGTAATGAGCATTAAAATACACTCGTTATATAAACCCAGGATCATTTTAACCCAGTCTGACGTTCATCTGCTTTTTTTCTGTGATAATAAATAAAATCATAAAATAATATGATTTTTGTTATAAATGAAATGAAAAAATGTCATTTGAAAATTCAGAACCAACCTTTTTCAGCTCCGTTTTAGTTTTTCTTCTTACGTCAGGATGACCTATGTAATTTTCCCGCTTTTTCCCTTTTTGTGACATCCCTATCACTACGCTATTCCATTTTCCGATTGTTCTTGCCTTCCGTGCTTAAAACGTCTATTTATAGATACCAATCAATTCTGATCATTTTGCAATTTCATTCAATTTTTCTTTCCGTCTTTTCCAAAGATTCCGACAA
>JAXGGA010009855.1:7500-12500 GCA_038373865.1 Uloborus plumipes
TTTTTTTTTTTTTTTTTTTTTTTTTTTTTTTTTTTTTTTTTTTTTTTTTTTTTTTTTTTTTTTTTTTTTTTTTTTTTTTTTTTTTTTTTTTTTTTTTTTTTTTTTTTTTTTTTTTTTTTTTTTTTTATTTTTTTTTTTTTTTTTTTTTTTTTTTTTTTTTTTTTTTTTTTTTTTTTTTTTTTTTTTTTTTTTTTTTTTTTTTTTTTTTTTTTTTTTTTTTTTTTTTTTTTTTTTTTTTTTTTTTTTTTTTTTTTTTTTTTTTTTTTTTTTTTTTTTTTATTTTTTTTTTTTTTTTTTTTTTTTTTTTTTTTTTTTTTTTTTTTTTTTTTTTTTTTTTTTTTTTTTTTTTTTTTTTTTTTTTTTTTTTTTTTTTTTTTTTTTTTTTTTTTTTTTTTTTTTTTTTTTTTTTTTTTTTTTTTTTTTTTTTTTTTTTTTTTTTTTTTTTTTTTTTTTTTTTTTTTTTTTTTTTTTTTTTTTTTTTTTTTTTTTTTTTTTTATTTTTTTTTTTTTTTTTTTTTTTTTTTTTTTTTTTTTTTTTTTTTTTTTTTTTTTTTTTTTTTTTTTTTTTTTTTTTTTTTTTTTTTTTTTTTTTTTTTTTTTTTTTTTTATTTTTTTTTTTTTTTTTTTTTTTTTTTTTTTTTTTTTTTTTTTTTTATTTTTTTTTTTTTTTTTTTTTTTTTTTTTTTTTTTTTTTTTTTTTTTTTTTTTATTTTTTTTTTTTTTTTTTTTTTTTTTTTTTTTTTTTTTTTTTTTTTTTTTTTTTTTTTTTTTTTTTTTTTTTTTTTTTTTTTTTTTTTTTTTTTATTTTTTTTTTTTTTTTTTTTTTTTTTTTTTTTTTTTTTTTTTTTTTTTTTTTTTTTTTTTTTTTTTTTTTTTTTTTTTTTTTTTTTTTTTTTTTTTTTTTTTTTTTTTTTTTTTTTTTTTTTTTTTTTTTTTTTTTTTTTTTTTTTTTTTTTTTTTTTTTTTTTTTTTTTTTTTTTTTTTTTTTTTTTTTTTTTTTTTTTTTTTTTTTTTTTTTTTTTTTTTTTTTTTTTTTTTTTTTTTTTTTTTTTTTTTTTTTTTTTTTTTTTTTTTTTTTTTTTTTTTTTTTTTTTTTTTTTTTTTTTTTTATTTTTTTTTTTTTTTTTTTTTTTTTTTTTTTTTTTTTTTTTTTTTTTTTTTTTTTTTTTTTTTTTTTTTTTTTTTTTTTTTTTTTTTTTTTTTTTTTTTTTTTTTTTTATTTTTTTTTTTTTTTTTTTTTTTTTTTTTTTTTTTTTTTTTTTTTTTTTTTTTTTTTTTTTTTTTTTTTTTTTTTTTTTTTTTTTTTTTTTTTTTTTTTTTTTTTTTTTTTTTTTTTTTTTTTTTTTTTTTTTTTTTTTTTTTTTTTTTTTTTTTTTTTTTTTTTTTTTTTTTTTTTTTTTTTTTTTTTTTTTTTTTTTTTTTTTTTTTTTTTTTTTTTTTTTTTTTTTTTTTTTTTTTTTTTTTTTTTTTTTTTTTTTTTTTTTTTTTTTTTTTTTTTTTTTTTTTTTTTTTTTTTTTTTTTTTTTTTTTTTATTTTTTTTTTTTTTTTTTTTTTTTTTTTTTTTTTTTTTTTTTTTTTTTTTTTTTTTTTTTTTTTTTTTATTTTTTTTTTTTTTTTTTTTTTTTTTTTTTTTTTTTTTTTTTTTTTTTTTTTTTTTTTTTTTTTTTTTTTTTTTTTATTTTTTTTTTTTTTTTTTTTTTTTTTTTTTTTTTTTTTTTTTTTTTTTTTTTTTTTTTTTTTTTTTTTTTTTTTTTTTTTTTTTTTTTTTTTTTTTTTTTTTTTTTTTTTTTTTTTTTTTTTTTTTTTTTTTTTTTTTTTTTTTTTTTTTTTTTTTTTTTTTTTTTTTTTTTTTTTTTTTTTTTTTTTTTTTTTTTTTTTTTTTTTTTTTTTTTTTTTTTTTTTTTTTTTTTTTTTTTTTTTTTTTTTTTTTTTTTTTTTTTTTTTTTTTTTTTTTTTTTTTTTTTTTTTTTTTTTTTTTTTTTTTTTTTTTTTTTTTTTTTTTTTTTTTTTTTTTTTTTTTTTTTTTTTTTTTTTTTTTATTTTTTTTTTTTTTTTTTTTTTTTTTTTTTTTTTTTTTTTTTTTTTTTTTTTTTTTTTTTTTTTTTTTTTTTTTTTTTTTTTTTTTTTTTTTTTTTTTTTTTTTTTTTTTTTTTTTTTTTTTTTTTTTTTTTTTATTTTTTTTTTTTTTTTTTTTTTTTTTTTTTTTTTTTTTTTTTTTTTTTTTTTTTTTTTTTTTTTTTTTTTTTTTTTTTTTTTTTTTTTTTTTTTTTTTTTTTTTTTTTTTTTTTTTTTTTTTTTTTTTTTTTTTTTTTTTTTTTTTTTTTTTTTTTTTTTTTTTTTTTTTTTTTTTTTTTTTTTTTTTTTTTTTTTTTTTTTTTTTTTTTTTTTTTTTTTTTTTTTTTTTTTTTTTTTTTTTTTTTTTTTATTTTTTTTTTTTTTTTTTTTTTTTTTTTTTTTTTTTTTTTTTTTTTTTTTTTTTTTTTTATTTTTTTTTTTTTTTTTTTTTTTTTTTTTTTTTTTTTTTTTTTTTTTTTTTTTTTTTTTTTTTTTTTTTTTTTTTTTTTTTTTTTTTTTTTTTTTTTTTTTTTTTTTTTTTTTTTTTTTTTTTTTTTTTTTTTTTTTTTTTTTTTTTTTTTTTTTTTTTTTTTTTTTTTTTTTTTTTTTTATTTTTTTTTTTTTTTTTTTTTTTTTTTTTTTTTTTTTTTTTTTTTTTTTTTTTTTTTTTTTTTTTTTTTTTTTTTTTTTTTTTTTTTTTTTTTTTTTTTTTTTTTTTTTTTTTTTTTTTTTTTTTTTTTTTTTTTTTTTTTTTTTTTTTTTTTTTTTTTTTTTTTTTTTTTTTTTCTTTTTTTTTTTTTTTTTTTTTTTTTTTTTTTTTTTTTTTTTTTTTTTTTTTTTTTTTTTTTTTTTTTTTTTTTTTTTTTTTTTTTTTTTTTTTTTTTTTTTTTTTTTTTTTTTTTTTTTTTTTTTTTTTTTTTTTTTTTTTTTTTTTTTTTTTTTATTTTTTTTTTTTTTTTTTTTTTTTTTTTTTTTTTTTTTTTTTTTTTTTTTTTTTTTTTTTTTTTTTTTTTTTTTTTTTTTTTTTTATTTTTTTTTTTTTTTTTTTTTTTTTTTTTTTTTTTTTTTTTTTTTTTTTTTTTTTTTTTTTTTTTTTTTTTTTATTTTTTTTTTTTTTTTTTTTTTTTTTTTTTTTTTTTTTTTTTTTTTTTTTTATTTTTTTTTTTTTTTTTTTTTTTTTTTTTTTTTTTTTTTTTTTTTTTTTTTTTTTTTTTTTTTTTTTTTTTTTTTTTTTTTTTTTTTTTTTTTTTTTTTTTTTTTTTTTTTTTTTTTTTTTTTTTTTTTTTTTATTTTTTTTTTTTTTTTTTTTTTTTTTTTTTTTTTTTTTTTTTTTTTTTTTTTTTTTTTTTTTTTTTTTTTTTTTTTTTTTTTTTTTTTTTTTTTTTTTTTTTTTTTTTTTTTTTTTTTTTTTTTTTATTTTTTTTTTTTTTTTTTTTTTTTTTTTTTTTTTTTTTTTTTTTTTTTTTTTTTTTTTTTTTTTTTTTTTTTTTTTTTATTTTTTTTTTTTTTTTTTTTTTTTTTTTTTTTTTTTTTTTTTTTTTTTTTTTTTTTTTTTTTTTTTTTTTTTTTTTTTTTTTTTTTTTTTTTTTTTTTTTTTTTTTTTTTTTTTTTTTTTTTTTTTTTTTTTTTTTTTTTTTTTTTTTTTTTTTTTTTTTTTTTTTTTTTTTTTTTTTTTTTTTTTTTTTTTTTTTTTTTTTTTTTTTTTTTTTTTTTTTTTTTTTTTTTTTTTTTTTTTTTTTTTTTTTTTTTTTTTTTTTTTTTTTTTTTTTTTTTTTTTTTTTTTTTTTTTTTTTTTTTTTTTTTTTTTTTTTTTTTTTTTTTTTTTTTTTTTTTTTTTTTTTTTTTTTTTTATTTTTTTTTTTTTTTTTTTTTTTTTTTTTTTTTTTTTTTTTTTTTTTTTTTTTTTTTTTTTTTTTTTTTTTTTTTTTTTTTATTTTTTTTTTTTTTTTTTTTTTTTTTTTTTTTTTTTTTTTTTTTTTTTTTTTTTTTTTTTTTTTTTTTTTTTTTTTTTTTTTTTTTTTTTTTTTTTTTTTTTTTTTTTTTTTTTTTTTTTTTTTTTTTTTTTTTTTTATTTTTTTTTTTTTTTTTTTTTTTTTTTTTTTTTTTTTTTTTTTTTTTTTTTTTTTTTTTTTTTTTTTTTTTTTTTTTTTTTTTTTTTTTTTTTTTTTTTTTTTTTTTTTTTTTTTTTTTTTTTTTTTTTTTTTTTTTTTTTTTTTTTTTTTTTTTTTTTTTTTTTTTTTTTTTTTTTTTTTTTTTTTTTTTTTTTTTTTTTTTTTTTTTTTTTTTTTTTATTTTTTTTTTTTTTTTTTTTTTTTTTTTTTTTTTTTTTTTTTTTTTTTTTTTTTTTTTTTTTTTTTTTTTTTTTTTTTTTTTTTTTTTTTTTTTTTTTTTTTTTTTTTTTTTTTTTTTTTTTTTATTTTTTTTTTTTTTTTTTTTTTTTTTTTTTTTTTTTTTTTTTTTTTTTTTTTTTTTTTTTTTTTTTTTTTTTTTTTTTTTTTTTTTTTTTTTTTTTTTTTTTTTTTTTTTTTTTTTTTTTTTTTTTTTTTTTTTTTTTTTTTTTTTTTTTTTTTTTTTTTTTTTTTTTTTTTTTTTTTTTTTTTTTTTTTTTTTTTTTTTTTTTTTTTTTTTTTTTTTTTTTTTTTTTTTATTTTTTTTTTTTTTTTTATTTTTTTTTTTTTTTTTTTTTTTTTTTTTTTTTTTTTTTTTTTTTTTTTTTTTTTTTTTTTTTTTTTTTTTTTTTTTTTTTTTTTTTTTTTTTTTTTTTTTTTTTTTTTTTTTTTTTTTTTTTTTTTTTTTTTATTTTTTTTTTTTTTTTTTTTTTTTTTTTTTTTTTTTTTTTTTTTTTTTTTTTTTTTTTTTTTTTTTTTTTTTTTTTTTTTTTTTTTTTTTTTTTTTTTTTTTTTTTTTTTTATTTTTTTTTTTTTTTTTTTTTTTTTTTTTTTTT
>JAXGGA010009855.1:25000-49520 GCA_038373865.1 Uloborus plumipes
GGGGGGGGGGGGGGGAGGGGGGGGGGGGGGGGGGGGGGGTGGGGGGGGGGGGGGGGGGGGGGGGGGGGGGGGGGGGGGGGGGGGGGGGGGGGGGGGGGGGGGGGGGGGGGGGGGTGGGGGGGGGGGGGGGGGGGGGGGGGGGGGGGGGGGGGGGGGGGGGGGGGGGGGGGGGGGGGGGGGGGCGGGGGGGGGGGGGGGGGGGGGGGGGGGGGGGGGGGGGGGGGGGGGGGGGGGGGGGGGGCGGGGGGGGGGGGGGGGGGGGGGGGGGGGGGGGGGGGGGGGGGGGGGGGGGGGGGGGGTGGGGGGGGGGGGGGGGGGGGGGGGGGGGGGGGGGGGGGGGGGGGGGGGGGGGGGGGGGAGGGGGGGGGGGGGGGGGGGGGGGGGGGGGGGGGGGGGGGGGGAGGGGGGGGGGGGGGGGGGGGGGGGGGGGGGGGGGGGGGGGGAGGGGGGGGGGGGGGGGGGGGGGGGGGGAGGGGGGGGGGGGGGGGGGGGGGGGGGGGGGGGGGGGGGGGGGGGGGGGGTGGGGGGGGGGGGGGGGGGGGGGGGGGGGGGGGGGGGGGGGGGGGGGGGGGGGGGGGGGGGCGGGGGGGGGGGGGGGGGGGGGGGGGGGGGGGGGGGGGGGGGGGGGGGGGGGGGGCGGGGGGGGGGGGGGGGGGGGGGGGGGGGGGGGGGGGGGGGGGGGGGGGGGGGGGGGGGGGGGGGGGGTGGGGGGGGGGGGGGGGGGGGGGGGGGGGGGGGGGGGGGGGGTGGGGGGGGGGGGGGGGGGGTGGGGGGGGGGGGGGGGGCGGGGGGCGGGGGGGGGGGGGGGGGGGGGCGGGGGGGGGGGGGGGGGGGGGGGGGGGGGGGGGGGGGGGGGGGGGTGGGGGGGGGGGGGGGGGGGGGGGGGGGGGGGGGGGGGGGGGGGGGGGGGGGTGGGGGGGGGGGAGGGGGGGGGGGGGGGGGGGGGGGGGGGGGGGGGAGGGGGGGGGGGGGGGGGGGGGGGGGGGGGGGGGGGGTGGGGGGGGGGGGGGGGGTGGGGGGGGGGGGGGGGGGGGGGGGGGGGGGGGGGGGGGGGGGGGGGGGGAGGGGGGGGGGGGGGGGGGGGGGGGGGGGGGGGGGGGGGGGGGGGGGGGGGGGGCGGGGGGGGGGGGGGGGGGGGGGGGGGGGGGGGGGGGGGGGGGGGGGGGGCGGGGGGGGGGGGGGGGGGGGGGGGGAGGGGGGGGGGGGGGGGGGGGGGGGGGGGGGGGGGGGGGGCGGGGGGGGGGGGGGGGGGGGGGGGGGGGGGGGGGGGGGCGGGGGGGGGGGGGGGGGGGGGGGGGGGGGGGGGGGGCGGGGGGGGGGGGGGGGGGCGGGGGGGGGGGGGGGGGGGGGGGGGGGGGTGGGGGGGGGGGGGGGGGGGGGGGGGGGGGGGGGGGGGGGGGGGAGGGGGGGGGGGGCGGGGGGGGGGGGGGGGGGGTGGGGGGGGGGGGGGGGGGGGGGGGGGGGTGGGGGGGGGGGGGGGGGAGGGGGGGGGGGGGGGGGGGGGGGGGGGGGGAGGGGGGGGGGGGGGGGGGGGGGGGGGGGGGGGGGGGGGGGGGGGGGGGGGGGGGGGGGGGTGGGGGGGGGGGGGGGGGGGGGGGGGGGGGGGGGGGGGGGGGGGGGGGGGGGGGGGGGGGGGGGGCGGGGGGGGGGGGGGGGGTGGGGGGGGGGGGGGGGGGGGGGGGGGGGCGGGGGGGGGGGGGGGGGGGGAGGGGGGGGGGGGGGGGGGGGGGGGGGGGGGGGGGGGGGGGGGGGGGGGGGGGGGGGGGGGGAGGGGGGGGGGGGGGGGGGAGGGGGGGGGGGGGGGGGGGGGGGGTGGGGGGGGGGGGGGGGGGGGGGGGGGAGGGGGGGGAGGGGGGGGGGGGGGGGGGGGGGGGGGGGGGGGAGGGGGGGGGGGGGGGGGGGGGGGGGGGAGGGGGGGGGGGGGGGGGGAGGGGGGGGGGGGGGGGGGGGGGGGGGGGAGGGGGGGGGGGGGGGGGGGGGGGGGGGAGGGGGGGGGGGGGGGGGGGGAGGGGGGGGGGGGGGGGGCGGGGGGGGGGGGGGGGGGGGGGGGGGGGGGGGGGGGGGGGGGGAGGGGGGGGGGGGGGGGGGGGGGGGGGGGGGGGGGGGGGGGGGGGGGGGCGGGGGGGGGGGGGGGCGGGGGGGGGGGGGGGGGGGGGGGGGGGGGGGGGGGGGGGGGGGGGGGGTGGGGGGGGGGGGGGGGGGGGGGGGGGGGGGGGGGGGGGCGGGGGGAGGGGGGGGGGGGGGGGGGGGGGGCGGGGGGGGGGGGGGGGGGGGGGGGGGGGGGCGGGGGGGGGGGGGGGGGGGGGGGGGGGGGGGGGGGCGGGGGGGGGGGGGGGGGGGGGGGGGGGGGGGGGGGGGGGGGGTGGGGGGGGGGGGGGCGGGGGGGGGGGGGGGCGGGGGGGGGGGGGGAGGGGGGGGGGGGGGGGGGGGGGGGGGGGGGTGGGGGGGGGGGGGGGGGGGGTGGGGGGGGGGGGGGGGGGGGGGGGGGGGGCGGGGGGGGGGGGGGGAGGGGGGGGGGGGGGGGGGGGGGGGGGGGGGGAGGGGGGGGGGGGGGGGGGGGGGGGGGGGGGGGGGGGGGGGGGGGGCGGGGGGGGGGGGGGGGGGGGGGAGGGGGGGGGGGGGGGGGGGGGGGGGGGGGGGCGGGGGGGGGGGGGGAGGGGGGGGTGGGGGGGGGGGGGGGGGGGGGGGGTGGGGGGGGGGGGGGGGGGGGGGGGGTGGGGGGGGGGGGGGGGGGGGGGGGGGGGGGGGGGGGGGGGGGGGGGGGGAGGGGGGGGGGGGGGGGGGGGGGAGGGGGGGGGGGGGGGGGGGGGTGGGGGGGGGGGGGGGGGGGGGGGGGGGGTGGGGCGGGGGGGGGGGGGGGGGGGGGGGGGGGGGGTGGGGGGGGGGGGGGGGGGGGGCGGGGGGGGGGGGGGGGGGGGGGGGCGGGGGGGGGGGGGGGGGGGGGGGGGGGGAGGGGGGGGGGGGGGGGGGGGGGGCGGGGGGGGGGGGGGGGGGGGGGGGGGGGGGGGGGGGGGGGGGGGTGGGGGGGGGGGGGGGGGGGGGGGGGGGGGGGGGGGGGGGGGGGGGGGGGGGGGGCGGGGGGGGGGGGGGGGGGGGGGGGGGGGGGGGGGGGGGAGGGGGGGGGGGGGGGGGGGGGGAGGGGGGGGGGGGGGGGGGGGAGGGGGGGGGGGGGGGGGGGGGGGGGGGGGGGGGGGGGGGAGGGGGGGGGGGGGGGGGGGGGGGCGGGGGGGGGGGGGGGGGTGGGGGGGGGGGGGGGGGGGGGGGGGGTGGGGGGGGGGGGGGGGGGGGGGGGGGGGGGGGGGGGGGGGGGGGGGGGGGGAGGGGGGGGGGGGGGGGGGGGGGGGGGGGGAGGGGGGGGGGGGGGGGGGGGGGGGGGGGGGGGGGGGGGGCGGGGGGGGGGGGGGGGGGGGGGGGGGGGGGGGGGGGGGGGTGGGGGGGGGGGGGGGGGGGGGAGGGGGGGGGGGGGGGGGGGGGGGGGGGGGGGGGGGTGGGGGGGGGGGGGGGGGGGGGGCGGGGGGGGGGGGGGGGGGGGGGGCGGGGGGGGGGGGGGGGGGGGGGGGGGGGGTGGGGGGGGGGGGGGGGGGGGGGGTGGGGGGGGGGGGGGGGGGGGGGGGGGGGGGGGGGGGAGGGGGGGGGGGGGGGGGGGGGGGGGGGGGGGGGGGGGGGGGGGGAGGGGGGGGGGGGGGGGAGGGGGGGGGGGGGGGGGGGGGGGGGGGGGGGGGGGCGGGGGGGGGGGGGGGGGGGGGGGGGGGGGGGGGGGGGGGGGGGGGGGGGGGGGCGGGGGGGGGGGGGGGGGGGGAGGGGGGGGGGGGGGGGGGGGGGGGGGGGGGGGGGGGGGGGGAGGGGGGGGGGGGGGGGGGGGGAGGGGGCGGGGGGGGGGGGGGGGGGGGGGGGGGGGTGGGGGGGGGGGGGGGGGGCGGGGGGGGGAGGGGGGGGGGGGGGGGGGGGGGGGGGGGTGGGGGGGGGGGGGGGGGGGGGGGGGGGGGGGGGAGGGGGGGGGGGGGGGGGGGGGGAGGGGGGGGGGGGGGGGGGGGGGGGGGGGGGGGGGGGGGGGGTGGGGGGGGGGGGGGGGGGGGGGGGGGGGGGGGGGGGGTGGGGGGGGGGGGGGGGGGGGGGGAGGGGGGGGGGGGGGGGGGGGGGAGGGGGGGGGGGGGGGGGGGGGGGGGGGGGGGGGGAGGGGGGGGGGGGGGGGGGGGGGAGGGGGGGGGGGCGGGGGGGGGGGGGGGGGGGGGGGGGCGGGAGGGGGGGGGGGGGGGGGGGGGGGGGGGGGGGGGAGGGGGGGGGGGGGGGGGGGGGGGGGAGGGGGGGGGGGGGGGGGGGGGAGGGGGGGGGGGGGGGGGGGGGGGGGGGGGGGGGGGGGGGGGGGGGGGGGGGGGGGGGGGGGGGGGGGGGGGGGGGGGGGGGGGGGGGGGGGGTGGGGGGGGGGGGGGGGGGGGGGGGGGGGGGGGGGGGGGGGGGGGGGGGGGGGGGGGGGGGGGGGGGGGGGGGGGGGGGGGGAGGGGGGGGGGGGGGGAGGGGGGCGGGGGGGGGGGGGGGGGGGGGGGGGGGGAGGGGGGGGGGGGGGGGGGCGGGGGGGGGGGGGGAGGGGGGGGGGGGGGGGGGGGGGGGGGGGGGGGGGGGGGGGGAGGGGGGGGGGGGGGGGGGGGGGGGGGGGGGGGAGGGGGGGGGGGGGGGGGGGGGGGGGGGGGGGAGGGGGGGGGAGGGGGGGGGGGGGGGGGGGGGGGGGGGGGGGGGGGGGGGGGGGGGGGGGCGGGGGGGGGGGCGGGGGGGGTGGGGGGGGGGGGGGGGGGGGGGGGGGGGGGGGGGGGGGGGGGAGGGGGGGGGGGGGGGGGGGGGGGGGGGGGGGGGGGGGCGGGGGGGGGGGGGGGGGGGGGGGGGGGGGGGGGGGGGGGGGGGGGGGAGGGGGGGGGGGGGGGGGGGGGGGGGGGGGGGGGGGGGGGGTGGGGGGGGGGGGGGGGGGGGGGGGGGGGGGGGGGGGGCGGGGGGGGGGGGGGGGGGGGGGGGGGGGGGGGGGGGGGGAGGGGGGGGGGGAGGGGGGGGGGGGGGGGGGGGGGGGGGGGGGGGGGGGGGGAGGGGGGGGGGGGGGGGGGGGGGGGGGGGGGGGGGGGGGGGGGGCGGAGGGGGGGGGGGGGGGCGGGGGGGGGGGGGGGGGGGGGGGGGCGGGGGGGGGGGGGGGTGGGGGGGGGGGGGGGGGGGGGGGGGGGGGGGGGTGGGGGGGGGAGGGGGGGGGGGGGGGGGGGGGGGGGGGGGGGGGGGGGGGGGGGGGGAGGGGGGGGGGGGTGGGGGGGGGGGGGGGGGGGGGGGGGGGGTGGGGGGGGGGGGGTGGGGGGGGGGGGGGGGGGGGGGGGGGGGGGGGGGGGGGGGGGGGCGGGGGGGGGGGGGGGGGGGGGGGGGGGGGGGGGGGGGGGAGGGGGGGGGGGGGGGGTGGGGGGGGGGGGGGGGGGGTGGGGGGGGGGGGGGGGGGGGGGGGGGGGGGGGGGGGGGGGGGGGGGCGGGGGGGGGGGGGGGGGGGGGGGGGGAGGGGGGGTGGGGGGGGGGGGGGGGGGGGGGGGGGAGGGGGGGGGGGGGGGGGGGGGGGGGGGGGGGCGGGGGGGGGGGGGGGGGGGGGGGGGGAGGGGGGGGGGGGGGGGGGGGGGGGGGGGGGGGGGAGGGGGGGGGGGGGGGGGGGGGGGCGGGGGGGGGGGGGGGGGGTGGGGGGGGGGGGGAGGGGGGGGGGGGGGGGGGGGGCGGGGGGGGGGGGGGGGGGGGGGGGGGGGGGGGGGGGGGGGGGGCGGGGGGGGGGGGGGGGGGGGGGGGGGGGGGGGTGGGGGGGGGGGGGGGGGGGGGTGGGGGGGGGGGGGGGGGGGGGGGGGGGGGGGGGGGGGGGGGGGGGGGGGAGGGGGGGGGGGGGGGGGGGGGGGGGGGGGGGGGGGGGGGGGTGGGGGGCAGTAAGTGTTAAGGAAGAGCTATTGGGCTTTAGCGATTTTACTCGTCTGAATTTCTACTTTCCTTCCTCCTGTCCGTTTCGATTGTTCTTATTCAACGTTTCCTACATTGTTTCAATCCCGAATCCAGACCCGTCATTTACTGGATCAGGGAGGTCTATCCCCCCACCCCCACCCGTCTTCTGGAAATAAGTGTATTTAATTGGGCGTAAAATGGCTTTTGCTGTTTTTTGGGACAATTCACATTTAAAAGAAATATATATCTTTTATGCCCCCCCCCCCTCCTCCATTAGCAGTTTGAAATAATGGGCCTGCCCGAATCTCGTCCGATTTTCTATCTAGATTTTTAGTCTATCAGAAATGATAATGTTTCCAAGCAGCCAGGTTTCTGGGGTAGCCGAAGGGCAGGCAAATGGATGTAATAGAAAATAATTTTTCGAAACTTTTCTTTTGCAACCGTCAACGTTTCATAAATTTGAAGCGTTATGTAACTTTTTAAAATTATGCTTTTTTGGTGAATCTTTAAATCGATGGGACATATTGCCTTAAAAACGTAAAGAATCTGACATTTTAATCAATGAAATGAGGAGGAAACGTTTCAATGTTACTTTTGGGCTGCCCTGCCACTTCTATATAACCGCAGGTGCTAACATAAAAGTCGCTGGCTGATAAATGCACAATCAATGATATTCGTAAAACATTTTTTTGTCGCACATGTGCTAGAATTAAGATGGATGATTTGAAATTTCAACTTTTTGTTTTAATTTTTCTCAAATTCAAATTCAAATTGTAATTGAAATTTCAATGAAACTATCTTCATTTGATTTGATCATCTTCAGTTTCTTTAAGGGACTAAAATTTTTGCAAATGCCATTTTTCAGAAAATAAACCCCGGGTTTGAATCACACTAGAATTGAGTTATTGTTCGCAATAGATGTCGTTTTGAGAAGAAACAGTGACAACCAGCAAAGGCTCTTTGTCCAGCTAGGCTGGTCTTAGTCAATTTATAGTCCCCAATGAAGATCAATGACCCTAAAGCTATTAACAGCCTCTTCCAGTAAGCTGTCCCAAGTGCCCCCCCCCCCCCCCCCCCACCCACACACACACAACCTTACTGCAGTAGTAATTTTTCCTAATCTCCAAGTTAGTCTGAGATTTGAATAACTTGAAACAATGACTCCTTGTCCTACTTTCCATACACAATTATGTATTCTAAGCCTGGAATCTTTATCTAAATTCAAAAGCCCACGTAATAACCTAGTATCCCCTTTTCGTACCTTCTCTAATCAATTGACATCCTTCTTAAGATAAGGAGACCAAAACCGAACAACATACTCCAAATGAGGTCCTACTAAGCTCCTGTACCAAGCTGGAGATAGATGTCATCTCATTGAAGCTGGTATTGCCAACAAACTAATATATAAAAGAAATTTACCACACCAGCAAGAGTCTGCAAGCAATGTTGAAGTGTAACTCGTCAATTGCGGGTTATGAACGATAAGAGTGCAATTTAATAAAGGGGGGGGGGGGGAGAAGAAAATTGATCTTGTTTTTTTGATCAGCATGAATGGCATTCAAAATTCTAAAATGTAATTGTATTAGCGATATGAATTGACCTAACCCAATGAACCAAGAACTCCTTCATTGTCTATTCCAGACTGATGAGTCCATATTAAAGGCGAAACTGCACTCTCTGGATGTTACAACCTGGTGGCTGGTCAATTGCATATATTGACTGGCATCTGCCCTTCAGCCTTAGCCCTAGCCCTGACTTAAAGAAGATAACTTATTGCTTTTTCAAAAACGAATATATAACTGCTCATACAGTCAGTTCACCTCACTGATAAAATTAGACTTCAGAATTTTCAAAAACATTCATGCTAATCAGAAAAACAAGATCACAAAATTTGTCGATTGCCTTCTATTTCCTTTATTAAATCTTAATAGTTCCCCCCCCCCCCTCAACTTTTGAAGCTATTTGTTCATGTCTTTTTCTTTTCTCCATCAGCAAATGGAACTTTTATAATTTACAAAATGTTAAATGGTGACACAAATACTTAAATCATTTCTTAAAAAGCTGACTCTCTTTTCTTTTTTTTTTTGTACTACTAATATAGATTTCAAGGAACGCATACAAATTCTTTGGTCTTCTTGAATACACACACTAAAGAATTTTAAGCATGTCATACTAAGCAGTTAAAATGTTTTCCCTTTAATAAAAGCATTTTTTTTTATTTCAAATTACAGATACATAAGATATTAGAAATCTTTGATGCATGAAATACTACAAAATGGAAATACAGTAAACTCTTGTTAATCTGGACCCTATTAAATTGGATCTCACTTAATCTGGACAGACATTTAGATATAGAGGAATGTGGGGAAAAAGATATAGTGGGGCAAAGTGAAATGGTATAATATTTTCAGTTTGCAACACAAGCTATATAGCAACATTTTGAAGAAGTCCCTTAACCTTTAGTTGATTTCAGTCAAAAAATATATAGCACAAAAGATTAAAGAAAAAATAATACCACCCATTTTCAAAATTTGATACACGTATTTTAATATTTGTTATTTATCAAAAATATTTCTTGTTATTATAAAATGACAAAGTTCTTACAGTGATAATTTTAAGTATTAATTAAGATCTACCTAAGTCGAGTGTAGTATTTATTTAGTTCACATTAAGCATGTTTTGGTTTTAAATATTCAATGTAATTTTTCGGGTGCACGTGAGGCAAAGTGGATGGGAAAAGTTGAATGGTTCATTTTGTTTACTTATTCATTCAATTATAAAATCGCATACATATTTCTTCTTTATTAATATTTATATTTCTTTACTTATTAATTCACTTTTTTTTTCATTCATTTACTTATTTTCTTAATCATTCTCTATTTTATTTACTCATTTATTTTTTCTCATGCATTAGTTCATGAATTAATTTATTTTTCCATTATTTATTCATTTATTTGTTTATTTACACACTCGTTTCATAGAAATTACTGTTAATTATTGAATAGAAAATGTTTTATTACAAAACTATTTTATTTTGCACTTTGCCCCATGGTTTTTTGAGGTGAAAATTTTCCACATTTTTTGAAAGTACTAAAGCCAAAAATGAAAAATATTTTATCGATAGTTGTATCACAAAAACATTAATCTTTCTTTAAGTACACTAATTTTCAGCAAATTTTCTATTTATTAATTTTGAAACAGATTAGCACCCCTTGACTATTTCACTTTGCCCAATATTCTCCTATGTACTGTTTTAATAAAAGGCAAATTCGCACAATAAATTATTTTTATAGACCTTATTTTGTATTTTTATAATGTATTTCCGTTATTTTCTGCTATGCAGTTTCATCTTTCATTTTCTTGAATTCAAAATACAATTTTTACTGAGCACAGTAGTTTGGTTATGAACCTTGACACACATTAGAAATTATTTTGTTTACTCTATACTTTCATTAAGGCGTACAACCTGTATCCCTTTTAGTCTGAATTAATGAGATTCTACTATAACAAAAACGGTTTTGACATGACTGCGTATGGAAAGTATTTAAATGATATTCTTCATGTTTCAATAATTTTTCACACATATACTGCAATAAAAAAAATATGTACACAATTTTAATAAATAAAGGATTTCCAAGGAATAGAAGTCATTCGCTGTCACTAACAATAACCATAGGTGTTTTTTTCTTATGTGATGTTAGTTCATAACAGTCAAATTCCATATCACTGTCTGAAAGTTGAATTTCTTCATGTGGGGGTGAATTTGTAAGAGTAATAGCATTGTCATCTTTTTCAGGTATTTCTTGAACTTCAGATGATTTAGAGTTAAAAATAGTATCACTAAAATGTGATTTTTTTTCATTTACCGCACAAAGTTTCACTTTAGCTTTCTTGGTCTTTTGAGGCACGGTTGCACTTCCTTTAGTTGATGTGCTTTCTGACACAGGCTTATTTTTTTCATTCAGGGATTTGACTTTTGAATTTTCGCTCGGAGGTTTGGATTTTACTAATTTAGAAGAATTGTTTTTAACAGAACTGTTGTCTTCTTTAGTTAACTTACTTGATGAACTTAGCGCACTGGTTTTTGAGTTGTTTTGCAGTTTAGCTTTGAGACAGGGCATTGGAAGAAGCAATTCGTCATTTTTTGGTGGCTTTCTTGATCCTAGATATTTTAATTAAAAGTGAATTTCATAAATGTGATGCACTCAAAAAGCAATAGACTAGTACAAAAATATTTATTATATGTTGATATTAATACCAGTTTTCAAAACTACATCTAGAAAATATATTGGAGATGCTTTGCACTTTAGCTTTGAGACAGGGCATTAGAAAAAGTAATTTGTCAGCACTTACTTGTTACTTAAGCAGTAAAAATAATTCTTCACACTACTATCAAAAAATGTTTCATAAAGTTCATGTAGAATATTTTCGTTGTGGGAAAGTTTTACTTCATGCAGACAAGAAAAAGATATTGTATTCAGGATACAACTATGACTTCTGAGGGCACTGGGCAAAAACTTTATTTGGTGCTCCTCTTCCTTATACTGTACTGGGAAATAATGAAATTTTTTTTTTTTTTCATTTTACTACAACTGAGCCAATTCAGGTTACTACTATACGTATTACCAAATACAATAATATATTATAAGTAGTACTGATGCATGATATTAAAATATATTATAAGGTAAAATGACATAGGATTTTGCATGATTGTCAAGTCTTGAAAACATTAAAACGCATCTATTACATAACTTTCAAGTGTGATGATAGTGTAAATATAGTCTTAGACCTGGAGTGGCTTGGATATTTTTTGAAAGAGATAAATATTAAGGAGATATTTTTTCCTGATTGAATATTTACATCTTGCTATAGTGCAATATGAAAATACTCAATTGTTTTAAAACTTAAACTACAGATTTGGTGTCTCCCTATATACCGTGCCTTATAATCAGCCATGTATTCAGAAATTTGTTTAACAAAAATAGATGTAAAGTTCGGTTTGCATTAATAAAATTTGTATCAAGTAATGATGGCAACACTTCTTTTTTTTCCCCATGTTTTTCTCACGTTACTCAGGAAAAAATTATATATTTCAAAATGTTACATGCGGTATTGTCTGCAAGATTCATTTTGATATAAGGTGTGGTCGTTGGGTAAAAATAGGTTGTGCATCACTGAATTGAACTATAAAATAATATGTAACATATGCACACAAAATTAGGTACTGATATTAAAATCTTAATACTATTATAAATGCGAAAGTTTGGATGTTTGGATGGATGTTTGTTCCTCTTTCACGCAAAAACTACTGAACGGATTTTAATGAAACTTTTACCATAATGTAGCTTATGCATCAGAATAACATATAGGCTATAATTTATAACGATATTCGAAAAAGGTCGATTGGTAGCGCTTTTTCATTCCAATTTAAGGTACATTTTTCGCATAAATCCGCGAAGGCTTCTAGCAAACTAATTCAGTATTTAGTGCATCATCTCAACTCCCTGTCGATAGGTAGAATTGCGTGTATCATTTCCACTTTTCGCATTAAATGTTCAAGGCTTTTCTCAAGTCAAATCAAAAAGTAATTTTTTTCCAGCTTCATGGTTAATATAAAGGCTTTTACATAGACATTGGAAACGAATGCGCGCCAGCAGGCAAACGAGCTTCTACTATGATTTGTATTTTAAAACATTTTGTAGTCTTAGTTGTAAGTAGAATATTTATCATTAAGACAATGTGTTTTTTATTGTGCTTTGAAACATGCAAATATTATTTTGTAGAATAAATTGTACTCTTTTATTAGTAGATTGTTCACTGCATCAATTATTTTCTCGAGTTTTGTAAATATGTGTTTTAGAGTATCAGTAACGTAATCGCTTGAAGAGATTGGCAACTGGATTAGGTTCATTATTTTCCAATTTGATGGAGCTTTAAATACAACTTAACAGTATTTCTTAAATATTTTTGCGTTGATTGGTCACTTTCTCTGGGTACTTACAATAGGGCAGTTTCTTAGTATCCGATTGAACTGGAATTTTGACAAATTTGCTGCAAGATTTCAATAACTGAGACTCTCCTTGATTTTTTCAACTGTCGCCAGTTTTTGTGCCAAAGACTACGTAATAATACTTTACTTTTTACACGACATAACCAAAATAAAACAATTATTATCTGATATGTATCGACTGGCGGCAAAATCTCAAAAAGTAAAGTATTATTACGTATTTTTTTTCCTTTTGTTTTCCGATTCCGTATGTATCCATTAAAAACCTTTTTAAAATTATGTCAAAAAGTAAAGTAATCCATATACTAAATTAATAAAACCCTTAAACAAGACTAAAATTACCATTAATTTGCATTTTTGCATAAATAATTGCTAAATGTTCCGTATTAATTTCGAAATCATTTAAGATAAAAACTTTTAACGTCATTTTATGGTCAGCAATAGTATCTCAACATTTGATTTCCATTTCTCTGTGACGAAAATTAGTGACATAATAATACTTAATGTATTTTCACAAAGTAAGGAGGGGAGCAAAATTATCCTAGGTATCCCAAAACAGTTACGCAAAAATTTGGCAACATTTTAAAATTTGTCAAAGCGGTGTGTTTTGAGTTCTTTCAGTTCAGGGAGAAAAAAAAAACAAAGGTGAGTATATAAATTGTTTCTCAATATTACTGACCCAAGCAACGCCGGTTATTTTTGCTAGTAATAACAATAATAAAGCATACAAACCAATGTTTATGTAGCTTATAGTAGAATAAGGCGTAAAATGGAATTCTTCTATTAGATATGACTCAAGAAGCAAGAGAGCAATTATCCTCTCACAGTTTTCTCTGCTCAAGACCGTGGGGGACAATCCAGGTGGTCTCAGTTTTGGTGGACCTTTTCCAGTCCAAGATTCAATTAACTTTTGGGAAGTCAGCCTTTCATCAATCATATTACTATGATTCAAAATGTCACATAAAGTCCTGTATTCTTTTGAAATATTCTTTTGGGTTTCCACATCTAAAAGTAGGAATATAAGTGTAAAAGAAACACATAAATGGTATAGGAATCAAAGTATATAATATAGTACAGGAATAAATACATAACATAGGAATGAAATAGAGGCCAAGACAATTTTACTACGCATGATATAGAGACACTGTCAAAAACTATTTATCATCATTCACAAGAAACAATTCTTTCCACTAGTTTTTCTTTGGTTTTCAACATTACTTTATGAGCAACTAAAAGCACAGATCGTACACTGAAACTTTAAACTTCATTACTCAAACAAAAACAACTCCTTCTTCCCTTAGTTTAAGATCTCATTTGCTGAGTACGCTGTTCAGTTTTGGTCTCTTGGAATAAATTCAATGTTTTATGTATAAATACTAAGAGAAAACAGAGCCTGGTTCCATAAGCTAACAAATTATGTATGAACTGCTACACAGCATATAGTACTTCTGCTTAGCATTGTAGAGTTAAATGATCTAATTTTCTTTAAAATTTCTGCAGTTAAGATTTATAGAAATTTTAAATAAAGCCATTTTAAATGGTTCATTCAAAATATAAAACACAATTAATAATTTATTTAGTTCATGAACATGTAAATGAAAAATGAGTAACTAGATCTACAGATAAGAAGGGAAAATGCACTTTTATGATTATTTTTAAGTAGTGCAAGTTTTGGTGAAATGAAGTAGTTTTGAAAGAGGAATTCGTTTTTCTACTTACATGGGCCATAGTTATCACAACGATCACACATATTGTTGCAGTCAGATGATTCCCACCTTTCACCAAAATGTTGAGCAATAATTGCCCGTCGACACCTGAAAGAAATACAGTCGAGCTCACTTTATATACAAAATGCTAAAAATTTACAAATTTGTTTGAATTAGGCGTTATTTGTAATAACCATGAATAAGTAAAATTGTGGAAAAAAATGAAGAAATGTGTATCTATATTTTTGAAAGAATTTCTGTTATTTTATTATCACTAATACTACCAATTCTAATAACATTGGAAGAAAAATTGACATCCATCCTAAAATTGAATATTTTCGGAAAAAATCCTCTACATTTAGCTGTTTTCAAATCTATTAAATTTTACCACACACATATATTTAGGCATAAAACACTGTGTTATTGTCTATAAACGTTTTCTAGCTAATTTCCTCAAATTGTACTAAAGGTGTACTTCAGACCTCAATGAAAGATATGCAATTTTAGTTCCAAGCAAATTTAAATGAATACAAGTAAACAGGTGTCCTTAGTCTCTGTACAAAAAGATTTAATACATATATTTTAATGCATATTGAGCTTAATACAACCCCAAAAACTACTGAATAATATCCGGAAAAAAAAATTTCGGTTATTACAAAAATTTTAGTGACAATTTTTGTTCTTCTTACTCCGAGCATACATTTTAATGCACGCATTTTAATAGAAAGCCTTAACGTAATTAAATAGCAACTGTTCATTTTAGAAATGGTTTCATATTAACTGAGATTGTATTAAGAGCGTTCAACTGTATATTGTGCTGCATGAATCTCTTCAAATGATAACATACACTGTGTGCAGTGGCGTACTCAGGGGGTGGGCTGATAGGGCTGCAGCCCACTCCGAAATTTTCAAAGCGAATCTTAAAAATGTAAGCTAAGTTTTTTTTTTTTTTTTGAAATCCTGCAGTGAGAAAAGCTTTAAAAGCAGACAATTAAGTATAGGACAAAATTAAAAGAAAGATTTTTTTTCTGACATGTCTATTTTACTATACGTCATGTTTATGATTATCCTATCCCATTTTGTTCATTTTGACTGCAAATCTGTCTTTTAGAAATGCCGATTAATGTTTTTCAGTCATCTAATTTTGTTAAGTGAATTTCAGTAAATTGAATTGATTTGTTTTAAATTTAAATTTATCATTCTCTGTGTCCATCAAAGCACTTCCTTCACAATAATTTTAATAAGTTTTTTTAATGATGTGTTTTTGTCGACTTAAATATTCATTGAAGCAGAAATTCGAGACATTCTATATTTCATGAGGTGCTCCCTCCCCTCTCAAAGAGTCTTGACTCAGCCCCTCCCCCCCCCCCCGAAATGATTTGTCTGCGTACACCACTGACCGTGTGACAGTCAAATGTCACACAATCAAATTTTTGAAAGGCATCAACAAATTTTCGGGTTATTGAAGCTGATTAGTATTCTGGTTAACTTGTGGCAAGAACTGACAAAAAATTAAAAAAATAGAATAAATCTTGTATAAAGAGACAAACGTATGAGCATTTGGATGATATCAGATGTTATGAACACGAACTGACAGATAGTGAGAAAAAAATTGAGCCAAGATGGTACTAAAAAATACATGAACGTTTTAATTAAAAAATTGCACAATTCAAATGTTGGCTCAAAAACAAATAAGGGGCCCATAACAATATGTGGCACTGGGACCCATCGATTGATGTAGGGTCCCTGAATGACATATAAAAATGTTAAAACTGACCTAGAGAGATCTAAACAGTAAGCAACCATGGCATACAAATGCTCCAACCCTTTCTGCTCAGTAAATACCATAGTACTTTGTCGGAAGACATCTGGAAATCGGTAGAAAAGAATGCAAGTAGCTAAATTATCATCCCGTCCTAAATAAAACAACACTAGTGTTAAGTTTTCCTTGTACAAATTTGTAAAAAAAGAAAAAAAAAAAAAGATCCCCCCCCCCTATAATACAGATTTTCAATTCAGGTCTGGGTTCTCATGAATATAACAAGTAATCAAGAACCCATAGATCACCCCCCAATGAAAATGCTCACCACCTAATTCCCTTTTTACATTTACTTGAATTAGATGCTGAAAAGCACTTTGTCATATACATGACTTGAATATGACCACAATTTAAACTCAAATAATGATTTAAATAAATGAATAAATAAGAACCACCAGATTACAACAGCATGAAATAAATACCACAATAAAAATAAAAATGAGTTTTGTTACACATTTGTTGAATTGAATGATGGTGTTAAAAAACTACATGAATGTTCAAGCACTTAGATAAAGTGACTAATTGAAATTTAGATACACTAGGTGGCCAAAAGTATCCGGACACTTTCAAAAATTCCCATTTTTACATATAGCTCGAGAAATAAGTGATCAATTGTTCTTTAATTTTAGTCATACAAAATATAGACTTCACCGAACATTTCCAAGTTGAAATTAAATTACCCTTGCATTTGGGGGACGACAAGAAGGGGGTTGAAAGAAAAACCGCTTTTTGACCATAACTCTTCGAAAATAGCTCGGAATAAGCTATCAATTTCAGTAATTAATTAGCATACTATGTATAATTACTGTACAAATTTTTATGAACGTATCACTCTTATTTCTGAAGATATGAAACATTTTTGAAAAAACGGCAATTTTATTTGAAGGTTTTTTGCTTATAACACGCAGAGTTTTTGATCAAACCTTATCACAACTTCAGGAAAGATGACAAAATACAAGAGAAAGAACATACTAAAACGGTAAATAAAAATATTAAAAATTCGATGAGATATGAACGTTAAAAGGAAATAATTTTTCACGGCGCATGCGCGAACGACAGAAGTTTATAACTACAAAAATATTGTAGCCTGATTTATACTGCATCTTATAGAAAAAGTTCCAGTTGAATATCATGAAAAATGAAAAAGATATCAGCGATCTAGTGAGCTGTATTTCATTCATTTACAGACAATACATAAATAGTGAGGGGTTGTCCACGAATAGTGTGGTGACAATCGATCATTTTTTTTCAATGTTAAATTGTATACAGTTTGAAAATTTATATTCGACATTGTCGTCACATTTCGTCTGTTCGGCCAAAAAGACCTTATACGTAGGTTTCCAAAAGTATCCGGACACCCTCTGAAACATTGGTTTTGAACGACGACGCAATAACCTTTAATTTAAAAATAGCTCTTTGTGGACAGACCCTCACTATTTATGTAGTGTCAGCGAATGAATGAAATACAGCTCACTAGATCGCTGATATCTTTTTCATTTTTCATGATATTCAACTGGAACTTTTTTTATAAGATGCAGTATGAATCAGGCTACAATATTTTTGTAGTTATAAATTTCTGTCGTTCGCGCATGCGCCGTGAAAAATTATTTCCTTTTAACGTTCATATCTCATCGAATTTTTAATATTTTTATTTACCGTTTTAGTATGTTCTTTCTCTTGTATTTTGTCATCTTTCCTGAAGTTGTGATAAGGTTTGATCAAAAACTCAGCGTGTTATAAGCAAAAAACCTTCAAATAAAATTGCCGTTTTTTCAAAAATGTTTCATATCTTCAGAAATAAGAGTGATACGTTCATAAAAATTTGTACAGTAATTATACATAGTATGCTAATTAATTACTGAAATTGATAGCTTATTCCGAGCTATTTTCGATGAGTTATGGTCAAAAAGCGGTTTTTCTTTTAACCCCCTTCTTGTCGTCCCCCAAATGCAAGGGTAATTCAATTTCAACTTGGAAATGTTCGGTGAAGCCTATATTTTGTATGACTAAAGTTAAAGAACAATTGATCACTTATTTCTCGAGCTATATGTAAAAATGTGAATTTTTGAAAGTGTCCGGATACTTTTGGCCACTTAGTGTAGCATGATTGATTATCTAATATTTCATATGTCTAGTTGTTCTAGAGCTCATCAAAACATTAATAAGTTACAAGCAATCAATGTTCTCACTGCACCACTCACCACAAAATAGAACTATAAAAATGTCCTTAGGCAAGCGTTATGGCCAAAGGAACACAGAAAATCTGCATACTAATTTTTAGATTATTTTATCTTAAACATGCCCTGTCACATATTGCTGATTTGCATAAATAATACACACATAAAAATATGTAGAATGGCATTCCCAAAGTACAAAAACCTGAAAATTTTCCAGACTACCTTCACTTGGGGAGATTTCCTATCCTGTAGACCCCGTTAACATCTGCCCCCCCCCCCCCCCGCCCTCAATAATTTTTCAAAAGTAGGGAGCCCTGATTCTGTCAAAGCTGGTTATTTTGTCCTTTCCTTCGGCCACATTAGGTCAGATAGTCAAGGGTCTAGAACAAAATTAGCATAATAAAAGACGTAATTAGCATAATAACCTGCACGTCCACTTTCTTGATAAAAGTTTTCCATCGATTTTGGCATTGAATAATGAATGACAAAACGTACATCCGGCTTGTCAATGCCCATTCCAAAAGCAACTGTTGCAACAATTACTTGTGTACTATTGGAAGCCCAACTTTTGTGCACACTGCTCCGAGACTTTGCATCAAGCTGAGCATGGTATGCCCGTGCCTTAATGGATCTCTTCCTCAATTCTGATGCAATTTCTTCAGAATCCTTAACAGAAAAACAATAAATGATTCCTAAAAATACAGAAATTCAATAAATATAAATCAAAAAGTAAGTTAGAAATTGTATGAATTGTAACAATAATTTACTGTAACAATTGTAAAGAGGAGAAAAGGAAGGGTAGTAAAACATGAAGTAAAAGCATAATAAATGAAGCAATGCTTCAGCTACTTCACTGAACAAATTGCAACAGAAATAGTCAAATATTTTAAATATTTTTCAAGAAAAAAGAAAAGAAAGAAAGACACCACACACAAAAATTGAAAACATTTAAATATTCATATTTTCAAAACTTCTATCACAGTAGGAGAAAGAACAAATTATGTTTGCAAGTAAAATTTTTACAAGCCAAAATAAATTAGAAAATTATGACAATAATAAAATAATTATGGCAACAATTATGAATGGAAGATTTAAGCTATCAACTACACTGGAAAGTTAAAATTTGATTCAGAACTACAAAGCATTCAGTAAAAAATATTATGTTATAATCAGAACAAAAAGCAAATGAAATTATAGCTTATATTTACCGAAAGTACATTACATGTATATCACTCAGTGCATTAGAAAATTAGTAGTTCAGACATAAAAATATTAAAAAAACATGAACTGGAAGAAAAATGTAAATGGTTTAGTACCTGAAAGCCCGTTGAAGCGATTATTCAGCATATTTTCTAATTCTCCCACATTGTCTTTTTGATTTGAAGATTTGCAAAATACCTAGTAAAAATTGTTCATCAGTTTTTTTCTCCAACACGCATGATAATTATGATAAAAACATACATGTAAGATAAGCACAACATGAGATACAATTTTACTTGTAGTCAGGAATAATAAAATAGAAAGTCAAATAATTAAATGCACAAATAAGCAGTAAAATTCAAGTTTAATAATCATGAAATTATATGGCTTATTTGTTGCTCATATATTCCTTTTCTTTCTTTACACGATATTTCTTCATTTCATTGCACAAGATATAATTGTTTTTAGGCTATAGAACTATTTACTGCAAAGCTCTACAGTAATTGTCAATTTCTGGAGTAGCAGTTAGTAGAAACAGCTGAAAAATATTGGGCACCATCAATGGCACACAAAAATTTTTCAAGGAAAGGGTTCAGAGTGGAAAGTCAATCATTCTCGCAAATCATACAACTCTAAACAGCCCCCAAACATTATTCTGATTTTATAGGTATTTAGGTTGCAAAAAATATTAAAAAACATATAATTTAACAAATAAATTACCATTAATTAACTGAATAAATTATTAATAACAAATTCTTTATTAAATTGCCAGAAAGCACAATAATTAATGCATTTATTTTTTTCATAATTTAAAACTTTAGAAAAGTCAACCCATGTGCAGTAAACCGAAAATCATCTTCCAATTCACCAGAATATATTTTTCTTCTACGTGTACGTTTTTTACAAAAGACAACGCTACTTTTATAATTTTGATCACACATTTTTGCGAAACAATTTAGAAGCAATATTTTACAGTTAAAATTAAAATAGATTAATCCAGTATTGAGTTACATAGTGAGTATATATTTGTGTTACATAGGCATGTAAAATTATGTAAAAAAAGTAGAAAGAGTTTGTGACTTGTTGGTACACTGGGAAATGACTACTATACAAATTGGGTTATGGTCAATTTAAAAAATGCAGTGTGATGGGGGGAGGGGGTCTAAACCCCAGCCATGGTGCACCACTGAGTTTATTTTGCACATATGCTAATGGCTTGCCAGGAAGATAATCCTGAGCAGGTGTATATAACATGCCTAAATTATTTTTAGCATGCAATAAAGAAGTTTAATAAACCATACAAGAAAAGCAAAAATACTTACCTCATATTTCAAATTTGGACGGTTAAAAGAAGCCTTCAGCACTAGGCATCCTTGGATGTTCAAGATATTTTGAACATCTGCAATAACAGAAGAGGTAGCTGTTGCAGTTAAACCAAGAATTGGTACTTTTGGGAATTGACGTCTCATGATTCCAAGAAATTTATAATCTGCAGAAAATGGGCAAACATCATTAAGCAGCCAAAGATAATTTTGTTAATAAAAAAAATCTCAAGCGAGATAAAGATTCTTTACTAGGAAAACAAGTTACCAAGAAGTTGAACTTCTACCATTTGGTCCACAGGAGATATTTTATTTGTCTTCTACTACCCAGAGGACAAATCAATGAAGGCAATCCGCCATGTGTCATCCGGAGCCACGCCCTATATGGGTTACAGACTTCTGTACCGTACCTCTAACCCTAACTAATATTCCTACTTCCATGGCACATGAAAACTAACTTATAATTGCTCCCAACATAAAAACTGAACACCAAATCATGGTACTAAATATTGACAGGAAGAAAGTCCCTATTCTCACAAGACTAAGAAAGAGACACCACAGGAATTTTAAAATTTCTGCTGACAATATCAAAGGATGGTAAAAGATTAGAGAAGAATGAAAATTACTTACTGGGTAGTTTTCATTTCTAAAAAGCTAAGTAAAAAATCTGCTACGGAAATTCGGAAATTTCAATTCGCTAATACTAGGTTTTTATTTTATTATTAGATTAAAACAAACTAACAAATGCCTAAAAAGTGCCACTAATAAAATAAGAGGATAACTGAATTTAATGAATAAGTACTACAACCAAGAGTTCAATTCAGCAATGTCTGTATGTATTCAGAATGTATAAAATGCTGGCACATGTAAAAATAATTACTTGCTAATGGTCCTTCACAAAGGTCAGTTCTTTCAAAAAGGTTATTTTAATTAAAAATTCCATTTAAAAACATAACTTTTTTATAAACATGTATCTTATCCCTTATTTTGCATTGAAATTTTGAGAAACATATAGCCAAAAAATTTAGTTACATTAAAATAGGGAGGGGAACATATTTTGCAAAAACAGGACCATCTAAATAATCTTGTTCTCTAAATTTGCAGCTTTTGGCACCAGGCATCAAAATACCGTAAGGAGACAAGTGAAACATTGACATACGGAAATTTAACTCAGAAATATTACTACATTGCTTCATTTTAATTTCTTTTGTAAGAGCAAGAACATTTACTTAGACCAGATAATAATACACTGAAGTATGAGTATGACATGAATACTGAAATTATATTTTCTTTACAATTCCAATTTTTATAAAATATTGCATGCTTTAAATCAGTAATATTAGCTGTATGAGACAAGGGAGGAATATTCATTCACCCTGGTTGAGGTATACTGCAACTAAATAAAGTTTGCGATATACAGCTTTAGTTAGTTAAACCCAAAAGAAAAATTCAATTAAACTTCTAAAGAAATTACTACAATTTGCATAAAATTACCTGTTCTAAAGTCATGACCCCACTGTGAGCAACAATGAACTTCATCTATTGCCAGCAAAGAAAATAAGCCCATTTTATGCATTTTCTCCAATTTCGCCATGAAGCGTTTGCTTTTGGCTAATTTTTCCGGAGTAACATAAAGTAGTTTCAAAGAAGGTTTCTTTTCAGTCATCTGATTGTGGACGTAATTTACGTGTTCTCTAGAACTATTAGCATTGAGCAATGCTGCTGGAACATTCAAAGATTCCATAGCCATTATCTGATCTTCCATCAAGGACACTAGAGGCGACACAACCAAAGTAATACCTAGAATGTCAAAGAAGAAACTCTTAAAAAAATAATAACTAAGGACTACCACACATAAAAAGAAATTAAATATTGAGTAAGGAAGTACTTAAATGATTTTTTTTTTAATCTGTGTTGAATTAAAAACCTCTGTCATAACAAATAACTTTAACTCCATTTTCTTGAGTTCATATAATGCATATTTTCAAAAAAATATCAATGGGTTGCTCAGAAGCTAATGATGTTAAGTTCATAACATTATAATTAAGATGATGTTTATTATAACAATGGTTATCAATGCAAAAAGAGATAAAGCTAGCATTTTTTTTTTTTAGGTGTGAGAATACACCCTGACATTGAGTCATGAAATGTACAAAAAGGGTGACAATCATAAATAGCAAACAATTCCTTTAAAAATGTACACAGTAAAACCTGTCTATCTGAAATTTCACCGGACAGAAGAGAAATTTGAGATACGGAGGTTTCGAGATAGAGGTTGTGATAAAATTTACAATTAAAGCAACTGGAACGAAGTCAAATAAATCCTTAATAGATTGTTTTGCTTTGATATTGCTGAATATTTTACTATATGACATGTTGTGAGTCCACATTTTACTAATTGTGATGACTGTATCGATAGCAAGTTAATGCATACCTTTAAGTACGAACATAGTGTTTGAATGATTGTGCAAAAGATGATTTTTTTCTCCAAATTATGCCATTTATAAAGGTGGCTGGAGATGAAATACAAAAATGAGAGTCGTCGAAATTTGAGGCATAGAGGTTTTCAAGAAAAATCATTTGAGATAAACATTAGAAGAAACATTAACTTGAAAAATTTCGACATGGAGAGGTTTTGGAGATAGACAGGTTTGAGATGAACAGGTTTGACAGTATAAATGAATGCAAATCAAAAAAAAAAGAGAGAAAAACTTTCTGAGGATGAAAGAGAAAAACAGCAAAATAGCAAAAATGTACTAGAAACTAATAGATACAGTAAAAATAGCTTAGATAAACTTATTATCTAACATATTGAAGTAAACTGATTATATAGTGCACGATACTCATGCAGTTAAAATAACATTGGTTTAATTATTTATTAATTTAAGCATTTGTTTTTAATAACCATGTGAAATTAAAATGCAAATTCAAAATTTTTAGAAACTTCACAAACAAAAGCTTAAAATCTAATGGATATTTTAAGGGCCTTTTATTTTTTTTCCGTCAATTTGTTTTCTTCTGGTTTTTGCAACTACAGGAGAAAGCTCTTTTTCGTAAAATAAATGCGCACACACTCCACTACAATTCAGGGTCCCCAGTAGCTGCAACTACAAGTGGTTTAGCCAGTTGAATAGCCAATGAAGACAGATCTCTTTTTTGAATCCATACTAAAAACTAGCAACTCCTGATCCAGTAACTCTAGTGGTATCGCCTCGGAATGAGGACTTTGAGGAATCAGTGACCACAACATATTAAATGTGCACCAATTAATATTGACGCAAATGGAAGTCTTTTGACTGGCTGGCATCAAACCCATGACTTTCCTATCGACCAATCTAATCTTACCTATCAGGATGCCATGGTTTTTGTGCACATAGAAAATTCCTTTCACCAAGAATTATAACTGAAATTTTCAGATAACAGATGAAAAAAAGAAAAATCTAAACAGAAAGCATTGAAAAACATTACCATCAAGTACCATGGCAGGCAATTGATAACATAGACTTTTTCCACCTCCAGTTGGCATTAGAAGAATGCAATCATGTTTAGACATAACAGCATTTATAGTGGATAGCTGATAAGGTCTAAACTTGTTCATTTTAAATACAGTCTTCAAAACTTCATCTACTTTTTTTGACCAAGGATGATCTGGAAGAGAAAAAAAATATTTCAATAAATTAAAGTAAGATCATCAATACACAAATGGAATAATGCTAAAATGTGTAAGAATGTAAGACATTAAGCATTAAGGGAATGGCATAACATAATAAAAGCTTGATTTTATTATGTCATGCAATTACAATTTTTTCAAAGGGTTTGATTTAGCAGATACAATTTTAGTTACTTGTTGCTTTTATTTCGAACTAATATTAAAATGTGCTACAGACATATTATGTTCTCTCTTTAAGTTTTTACTGATTAATTTGTGACCAACTATTAGGATCTACTGCAATTATTTAATCTTTATATCAGTGAAAACATTAATTATAGCAGATCAAAATTATACCAGAATGTGTATGTATTTCTTCAGTGTTCAAAAATTCTGCCTCTCATATAAGTTGACTCCACAACTGTTAACCTCATTTTTTTTTGTAATAAATTTTTCCCTTATACCTAAGCAAACGCAGCAATCAAAATATGGAAGATGAAAATTTTAAGTTGTAGCAAATTATATTCACTTACTCATACTAGTAATTATGATTCTGTGGAAATATTTGGCTATATAAACTTGATGCTGAAATTCTGAGGTACTGATGAAATCGTCATTCTTGAAAGAACTTAGACAAATTGCAAGTCACCAGCACAATATACTTTCATCTTTTAAAGGAAGATTTCTTATCCCACTTTAT
>JAXGGA010009856.1:0-49514 GCA_038373865.1 Uloborus plumipes
TCTTTTCCCTCTTTTATATTTTCCCTATAACATTTTTAAAAACCCGGTCTGCTGCTAGTTATCTAAAAATACGCTAAGAGGAAGCCAGGGGAATGGAGAAGGTCGTTATTTCATATAATCAGTGGCGGCGCTAGCTATGGGGCAGGGGGGGCAATTGCCCCCCCCCCCCTCCCATCGGGGAAAATTTCTAACTTCGTCGGGGAAAAAATTTCCGACGATCAAATTTTCCGACAGAAATCTAAGTGCCGAAATCTCTTCTGATTCCGACAGACCAGTAAAATAATGTCAATAAAATCATTTAACTGAAACAACTTTATTTTTTTCTTAACCCTACACTGCATGATTTTTTATTTTTCGTAGAAAAAAATATATGTGTTTGTCAATGTAATAAGAAAACATGGAAAAATATTTAAAAAAATTTAACTCTAAATTTTCACCCCTTTCTAATTAAAAATAGTTTCGTTGCCAAATGGCTACACCATGCATTCAACAGATAAAAATGATTGTAAATGATAGTCTTGAAATTAGTTCTTTTTTGTAAAAAAATAGAGGAATTGAACATTTGGTACTCTGTACTCTTGTAATCCTTTACATTTTGACATTTTACATTATTTTTTATATGTACTTGTACTTTCCGATGATCAATTCTGTCAAATCTGATGTCTTTTGGAGGCTCTCTAGCGCAAGCTTTCTTTCTTTTCTCTTTTTTTTTTTGTTTTGTAACTAGTTCCTCTATAGCTCATGGTCTCTTTTTAATACGCTTTTATTAATTTCACATGTGGGTTTGTTTGTATGTATGTATGTATGTATGTAACTCTGAATAAAAGATAAAATTTACGTTCTTTGCAAATATAAAAGTAATATATTTAATATTATTTTTAATACTAAAGGCTAAACTGTATTGCATATTGATGTATTATAAGTACATGTAAACTTAAGTGCGGATATTTAGTAGTTTTGAAAATCAGAGGGAAACCCGTGATGATCACAGCGCATTCCAATGTAAAAGCGTATTTTTTAGTTTTTTTTTTTTTTCAAAACTATATTTTAAAATTATTAATGACTTTACTTGTCCGTGTAAGCACAACGTTTGTGCTAACTAAAATCTAAAGTGAACACGTTTTAAAGGCTTTTCCCTATTGATTTTTCGTTTGTTCACTCTGTTGAACATCAACTAAGCATTGATAATTGCGAGGTCTTATAAACGGTAGAACAGCCGAAAGTACCACTTTTGGGTCCGCATGATTATATTATACCTTCCAAAAAGAGAAAGAAGCTAGCGCGAAACATAAACAAAGCACATACTTCATGAATTGTAGAGATGAATCGAAGTGTTCTCTGGATGCTTACTGCATAATGTTGCCAAATGGCTACAGACGTGTATTATGTCCTAGATTTTTTCCAAACAATTATTTTGATGTAAAACGCATCTTAAACGAAAGATAAATGTTTATTTTATTCATGTTATTTTTTTTAAAGACGAAGAAAAATATTTCATTGTAAAAAATAATTTCAAAACATGGTAGTTTGAGTGATTTTAAAAGCTATCCATTTGGATTCATTTAAGAGCATGTAACAGACCAGTGCTGCCATGCATGGAGGATAAATGGTGATAATTGCTTTAAATATACCCAATACTTGCTTTTTATGCATTGAGTTGCCTTATGACTACATTCTGCTGTTCATAAGGAGGACAAATTGTCCATGTAGCCAATTGGCAACACCATGCAGTGTAGGGTTAAGATATTCCCATTATTCGATTAAGTACGCAATTTCCAGACTAATTTCGAACACGAGAATCTTCAGGACTGTTCCATCGAGTTGCTGCCATCGTATCTCTTTTGGATGAACGTAAGTTCTGTTGGAGAAAGTTATTTTTGTTCAGGTGGAAAAGGACAAATCTTCCCCTTTCGTTTTCTAACCAGAGGTCCCACCCGTAAACCGCCAGCAGCGTGGCAAGTCATTGTCACTTTCTGAGAATCTGATAGACCAGCCGCTAGACACGTGTTTCTCTCAGGGCCTTTGCCATTACCAAGGAGGGCTGATGATACTCGGGAAAAAAGGAAAAGACATCCCCCCCCCCTGGTGAAGGGGCTAGCTATCTCCCTCAGGCAGGACTCCGGAATTGCGATCGTCGCCAGAATCATTATTGTACGAATGTACGATTGTGCATCGTCAGACAGTTTTAATTAGTGTAACACGAGTAACAGGTGTCGGTCGGGGGGGGGGTGATTTTTGGCGGGAGCTTGAAGCAAGAAAGACGTTTTCGTCGAAAGAAATTTTTTCGCCGGTCTTTCTCTCCATCATCGGCGTGTCGATCTCCTTTGTGGTGTGGATCTCCTGTTGTCTTTGAACCTTATGATAGGTTGACTGAAACGTTTTCCTTCATCAACAAGGTAACAAGCAGAAATTATTATGGTTTGCTTTAAATTTCCCTTTTTTTTTATTAAACTGCATGTGTTCTTTGTTTTAAAATACATGTCAATAAATGGGAAGCATATCTATAAATCGTAGCAAACGCTTTAATTAACTGTCGCATTATGAGATTACCGTTATATGATTTTTCCATTAATATATTAAATGATAGTATCAGAATGTAACTGCTGTTGGTTGTTTGTAATGCCTTTATAACACTTGATCTTAAAGTAAAAATTAATTGCACCAGCATTAATTTTAAATGTTTTACTGTGCACAAAAAAAAAATAGTTTTCTTGCACTTTAGAAAACATATTTTTTCTTTTCTTTGGTTCGAATTTTAAGCAAATAGGTAAACAAATGGAATCACACCAGGGCCGTCGCTAGCTGAAATATCTGGGGGGGGGGGTGAGAATTTGGCGACCCTGGGCTCATCATATAGGAGGGTGAGGGAGATAGCTTCCCTCTTCCCTCGAGCTTTGAAATCTAATATTTTTTACAAAGATGTTTTTTGATTTTTTTCTTATAAAATTAGCATTTAGTACACCCCCTACTCCCACACACATGGAAAAATTCAAAATGACATGCCTGAGTGGCTACAAACAGCTTTTGAGTTTTTGAGCACATGCTTAAAACTTTAAATTAACACAGTGAACTCTCACTTATACACCGCCTCATTTATGCGCCTTTTTCACTTATACGACGATTTTGAATGGTCCCAGCACACTCCATAGCAAAATAACGATAATATCATTCGTTTATGCGTCGCTCTAAAGATAAATATTTCTTTTATGCGCCTAATTTTCCGTAAAATGTAAAAAAAAATCTTTATTTTCCTTAAAAAATAAGCATTTTTCTTCACTTTCCTCTTCAATCTTTCGCCTTTATTGCTCACGGAAGGCGTTTTTTCCGCATGAACTAGAGTTCGGAGAGAGACAATTGGATCGTTTTAAAGGGAATAATTTGTAGTTAGGTATGCTACAAATTTTGTTTTCTCTTTATCATTGCAGTTACGTTACAGTAATTGCCAAACCACAGTAATATGTCCCTTGTCTATAAAAACATTCTTATTCATTCTCTCATTGGAACCTATGTTATGTTTTATTCCTTTAAATAGGCTTGTTCACTTATAGGTCTCCCTCACTTATGCGCCTTTTTATGTTGGTCCCTTGGGCCGGCTCATAAGTGAGAGTTCACTGTATGCAGAACTATTTATACAAACACTATATAAATGTTAAATGTCAAAAATATTAATAAACAATAAATAACAATAATAAGCATAAAGTTTGGCAAGTAACCCTTTGGCAATTCTGCTCTGTTCCGGGCATATTCTAAACGATTCATGAGGTACCTTTTTCTTCTTCCCGTGTTTTGCGGTGATTGTTCCTTGAGCATTTCATGCTATTAAGTTTTGTGGGAAACGCAGATAAAGTTCAACTGCCCAAAAATGTTCTGGACATGCAGATACAATTAATTACCATTTAAAAAAAATTTCCCGATAAATATAAGCATTTTTCTTTTTTCCCTCTTCCTTTTTTCTTTTTTTAAATTGCAAGTTGAAAATCCAGTTTATTCAACAAAAAGTAACAAAAAGAAAGAAAAAAAAACTACTGAAAAGAGACAAAATTTTTAATCTACTCCTTAGTTTTTTGAAAATACATTTCACAAATTTTATTGGTAAAAAAATAATTCAAAATTGACGGCGCCTGTGCTTCAATGTAGCCCATGAAATGATGTTTGACAGCTCTTACAGATTCTGCACGAGCAGTCCATCTAGTTTTTGACAAATTTGTGAGCTACAACGTATTCCCGACTTTCCGTAGACTCTCTGTTAGAAAACCATGCCGTTTAGTACTTGACGAAAAAAATACATACAGTTCCTCTAAGGTACTAAAGAAGTCAGATACAATCACACTAGAATTGCATGCATGTTCAATAAATGTATTTAGCCTGTGGGCCTGACAAGGCATGTATGGAATCGTTTTATTTGCGATTTCTGATAACTTCTGCTGAACGCCATTGAATTTTCCTGGCACAGATGACGCATAATCGCACGATTGAAAAATGACGTTTTTCAATTCTAGTTCATTGTTTCGGATTGTCTCGGCAATTGTGGTAGCCAAAACCAATCCCGACTTATCTTTAGCTGCACACAGAATTAGTAAACATTCTTTTGCTAGACCTTCTTCATCTACATATCTTACCTTAATAGAAAGTCTGTTTGTATGTGAGCTGTCTGGAGTCGTATCAGCTTAAGATAGAGAACATTTGACTGCGTCGATTTGACGTCGTTTGACAGCGATGTGATTTAGAAAAAAAATCTGAAGCATCACAGTAACTTAAACCGTGTGCACAATATTCACCAATGAATGCGATTTTCATTTTGATGGTCTGAGGAGGTTGAAAAGGCCTTCAATGTGCCGCAGAGAGGGCAACCGCATTTAATTCTCCCCCCCCCCTTTTTTTTATTTCAGTATAATAAACTTTTATTATTATTATTATTATTATTTCTTCAAATTTACTACATAAAAAAATTCGTTCGGTCCCAACACAAAGTGAAAAGTGATAAATTTTCTTTTTAATTATCTTCAGTCTAAACATTGCACTATCTTTCTATAATGGTATTTTGTGTAATTTTCTTTAATCTAAATTTATTTAAAATATAAAATTTAGCGGCCCCTGCATATTATCTTTTTTTCCCTTTTAATTATTGCATCGATCATTTAATTTAATTTATTTAAAATATAAAATTTGGCGTCCCTCTGCATATATTCTTTTTTTTTTTTTTAATATTGCATCGATCTTGTTGAATTATGTACAGATAATTTGATTTATGTTTTATTAATTTAACTAATTTTAGTTACAGAGGTTCGCGTACCTTTTAAAGTTCTCGCACATGTTTATACAGTACTTTTTTTTTCCAAACTGGGCAGGGCGACCTATAGTTTCCGTTTACATAACCCCATGAACGAGAAAATTTCGTATTTTTCGCAACGAATATTGCTGTGAAGGAATCTCAACTATTTTTCGCGGCCCCAATGATTTATTTTTGATAAGTAATAATTAATGCCGCGGAAAATACAGGATCTTTTTAAAAATTCAGGTTTACTGATATTCTTAATAATGTTTAAATTATTCCGCTTCTCTTTTAAATTTCATTTAAAATCCTGAAATATGTTTCTAAAATTTCATTTTAATAATGAAATTAAATCGGCGGCCCCTTTCTTCAGAAAACTGGGGGGGTGTAGCACCCCCCCCCCCCCCCACACACACACACCCTTGCCGACGGCCCTGAATCACACTGTTGCGCACTTCTTTAACATAGGGTGGTTCTCCCGGTCCCCTGCCAGTTTTTCATTTAAGGATTCGTCAATCTCATTTTGCAATGTAAAAAAAGGGAAAAACCTTCCCAGAATTAAAAAATAAATAAAATGTATAGAAAGACATGAATCAAGATGATTAATTTTTTTTTTCTGTAAAATTTCGATAGGAAATGTGATCTTTAAATCTTAGTTAAGGATTTCCTGTAATCTAACTTCTGACTAAAGAAATATTATTTTCGAATGTTTTTTAACCGAAAGGAAAAGTAACATCATAGAAACCTTTGCGAGCAGCAGTTGAAATAAATAAATAGTAACAATAATAAAAATCGTGATTGCTTCATTGGGGCAGCTGACCAGGGCCATCACCGAGAGTCAAACTGGGCGATTTTTTATCAGTTAGGTCACCGGGCCGCCTCCCCCATCTGACAAAGGTTGGCTTCTCGTTTTTCTTAATGGGAAAAAATCAAGAAATAGGAAATTTTAAAATTACTCCCCCTCCCCCCCCCTAAGAAACAACCACCTATAAAGCCAACTAGATTTTCAAAAACGTTGTCGAAAAGAAGCACATAAAATTTTTGTTTTGGGGGCAATTTTGAATAATTTCTGGGAGAGTCTCTGTACCACAACCCTTACCCTATCGCCGTCAAAGGCGCCCAATAACTGCGTTTTTAGGAGTCTTAAGAATATTTCGGGGAAGAGTCCCGAACCAAACGATGCCCCTGTACTTTTTTTTTTTAATAAGAAGCCGCTTTATTTCTCAAAAATAGAAACTGTGAACAAGTGGTTCGGATTAAAAGTTATACCACACGTGGTCCCTCTCCAATTAAGAAATCTGCAATAAAACTCTGCAACTTAGTCAAAAATTGCCAACAAATGGGATTTTTAGACTTAAAACTAAAAAAATATACATATCCAGTGTAGTGCACCATTGCCCCTCTACATAATTAAAGATAATCTAAAATAGCGTTTTTAGGACTTGAATTTCAAAATAACTGCATATTATAAGAAACTTAGTTTTCGTAACTAAATTTTTTAATTATACCTGTGCCCCCCTGTCGGGCAAGCTTGCCCCCCTGTCGGGCATTTCCTAGCGCCACCTCTGCATATAACGAACTATGTGTTAACATCAACAGATGAACCATAGAGGCAGTCGCGTACATAGACTTAATTGCGCCCCTCTCCAGCAAGATTTGTAAGTTCGTCCATCACCCCCTCAAGAAACTATAAAAATAAATCATAGGGCTATTTTCCTGTATCGTGTGCCTTAAACCTCATGCGCCCAGCCCGGACTGCGGGGGTGCTATGTACGCCACTGCATAGAGTGTAATTTACTGCTTTGTTCCCCGAAATTCCCATGTTTTCGACCCTTTCTTTTGAGATGACTGAATTTATCGCAGGTGTATATGCTGCGTGTATGTACAAGTTTTTGTACCTCATTGATCAATTGCTAATGTTCATTTTTTGTGGGATACATTTACACTTTTATTAATTGAGGTCATTTTCTCTGGTTTTAAGATAAACTATTTATCTGCGCGATTTTTATAAAAACGTTCACGTGCTGAATAAAAAAAGGGAAAGGGGCGAAGGGCGCTGTAAAGGAGGGCGCACCGGGATACGCCCCGGTGGGGCAGCACGGGCCTGCCTGCTATAAAGTGTCGCTATCTCCTTGGTTCACAATCTGGTAGACAAGTAGTATCTCCTGGTAGACAAACAAACACCACGTGTTGATAACAACTAAACATACTCGAAACGTCGTCTGCTTTTCTTACCGATGATTTGCTCTGTAATCTTTTTTCTTGTAGATTTTACTGTTATTTTGGCCCGTTCTTTTTTCAGTTTTGGCTTGTTTTGTTTGTATTTTATACTGGTGTTTCATTTTCAACGCATCAATCATTTTAAAAGAAGTATTTTTCTAAACTCTCCGTGTTTTTAACCACTGAGTAGAATAACAACAGTCTGCTAATATGCTTGTTTTGATAAGATTTGATTGTTCTTAATGCATTAAATATTCATAAACTGTGGATCTATCTATCCCTCTTTTTCTTTTTTTTTTTTTTTTTTTTTGTATTTGTACGGCAAATTAGTCGCGCATCAGTTTAAAATTTATTTTTACTTAATAAATACGGATCCTAATTGCTGATGATCTTGATTTTATCAATGTATCTTCCTTTTGCTTTGTTATGAAGGCTTTTACAAGACTCAAAATGCATTTTACACTTTAAAAAAGGCTAAAAAAGCAACTGCGCACTCGCAAAACCATGCTACTTATACGGTAAACATGGAGTTGCTTGTCCACTACGAACGGTTGCTAGGTACAGTTGCTATGCAAGAAGCACGTGGCTGCTACTGCCCTATACAACGAGGCAATCTTTGGCGAGATTCTATTTGACATTGGCGAAATTTGGGCTTTATTACGTGCTAAGTAGAGGCAAAGCCAATTTTATCGTTCTTTCTTTGAATCAATCAATCAATTTGGCTTTGGAGTGGATATCGCGTTTTTCAGTTTATTTTCATGTTATTATTTAAAATGGACCATCAGCAATTTTCTGATTTGTTTCCAGACTGTGAAGAATATCTTCTTGATTTACATACTTCTGCAAGTATTGGATGTGACGAACGAATTCATGATATTATCGAAAAGTAAGTCAACTTTACTTTTTTTTTTAACTGCATTAAAATCGTACAAGAAACAAGTTAGCTGAAATATTACCGTATTAACAAACGTCTTGTACAGTCCTAAACCGTTTCACTATATTATGTTGTATTCTTTTTTTACCATGAAGATTTTGCGTTTGTTAATAATCTTTGATACTCCACAAAACTTTTTTATTCTATATAATGATTGCAGGGTCGTAGCCACAATGCCTGTTGAGGGTAGTTCAAAGAAATTTTTGCCCACGCAAAAGAAAAGTAAAGCGTGGTTTTTTTCAATAAACAATGTTCACGCACTTATACATTCCAAAAAAAAAAAGAATTAAATAATTTGCCCAATGATGTTGGTTTGAAAAAATACATTACACCAGTGTTACCAACTTATGACAACTAATTTGACTGAGGACAACTGGTGTATTCATTAAGCTTGCCAGATTTTTTAAATGTTCAACTCGGTCATTGGACTACTGATGCACCACCAGCTCAGTTATTCCATACAGAGACTGCAATTGTCTTGTTTACAATCTTTGCCTTCAATTTACAATTGAGCCATACGATGGCTGCTGTCTTTTGCTAGTGTGTTAATTTTACATTAGTTGCCAGCAAATTTTTCACTCTTAGCTTATAAGAGGATTTCTTCCTAAGCCAGACTGATGAGTTCTATGAGAAAAGTACTGCAGTCTCTTTATGGTATAACAGAGCTGGCATGTTTTACTCAGAGTCCTATCTTTGCCATGACTTTAGAGCAATAACTTATACTGTTTAATATTAATTAGCTTATTTCGTTTTTACTGTCTTTTAAGTTTGGAACAAAGTATTGTAATTGCAAAAATATTTTCACCTAAATTTCTATTTTGCTCACCTTCGAATGAATGTTGAGTAGTTTTTTCAACCCCTCAGCACATGCTGTGTACCTGTAAACCTATGAACAGTCGAACAAGCCATTTCAACCATCCCCAAGTTATTTATCACAAGTTTTTTTGCCATTTAAGTCATTTATAGTTGTAAGAAAAGGTTATAAATACTTTGGGTAAAGTAGTGCTAAGAAAAAAAATTGAAAATAAAACTGCTATGAAAATATTTCAATCAAAATCATTGTATTTTAAACTGTGGTGCAACAAGTGTTCTACCGAGTTGTAAAAAGCCAAGTACTCAGCTACTTAGCCAAAGTGCTACTCAGTACACCTTTAAACCAAAGTTGTTAATGCATTCAGCTTTATTGCTCTTTAACTTGAACATTTTTGATTGAATGTTAAATATTTTGTTGGTAGGTACGTATTAACTCTAGTGCAGATACAGATTTAGTGGTTAAAACATATTTACCGATTTATTTGGCAGGTTTCTTTAGAGGTTGTTCACCTGTGCATGCAATTTTCCAAAAAAAACTCCAAATGAAACTCGAAATTTATATTAACCGCTAAATTTGTAGCTGCGGTGAAGTTAATACGTATAAGTACCATTATGTTTTATTCTATTTCATTTCATGAACATTTCTTCTAGTTGTGAAGATAAAACAATTATTAATCAGCAAAACAAAGAAGGTTGGACACCATTAATGTATGCAGCTTCTTGTGCTAACCTGAAGGTAGTTTTGTTCTTGTTAGAAGAAGGTGCCACTACAAACATAAAAAATACTTTGGGCCTAACTGCTTTAATGCTTGCTTCCAAGTGTGGGAGCGTCGATGTAGTTAATCTGCTTATAGATGTAAGTCCTGAAAACAATTTGCTACATTTTTTTTTATATAAGGTGAAACATATATGTATTAAACTACTATTAAAACCCTTAAATCATTAGTTGTAAGCCAAACATTGAGTTCTACGGAATGCGTCAATAGTTTACTACTGAATTTAGTAAACGCATTTAAATATTTTATATTTTTAATGCTATAAATGAAAGTTTAGTAGAGTTCCCTACAAAATTGATTTAAATTGTAACTTCCTGATTTATATAGCTTATATATTCAGCATGTTCTAGCCATTTTGTATACTTTTCAATGACCTTTAACTTTTTATTAATTGCTATGATATAATTTTTCAATCTCGATTATTATTATAATTTTTTTTTTTTTTTTTTTGTTTTCTCATTTACCAACCAAATTTAACTATTTGTTACTTCAAAACAATAGTGTATTTTATAATAAGTGTATTTTATAATAGTAAATAATCTTGTTACCTTCCAATGTTGCATAGATTACTACAGTAGGAGGTAGTGTTTTTAGTCCTTTCATTTTTGAGTTTTTTTTTTTCTCTTATAACCCCAATTTCCTGTGCTTAAGTAAGAGAGTGAAGCGAAAAACTGACTGCTCTAAATCTATTTCAAGTATATGTTATATATGAATCTTATTACAATATGTCAATATGGTTGCCCTTTTTAATATAATAAAGTTCTATAAATGTCAGTGTATTTGTGTATCCAACAATGTAGTATAGGGGAACCTCTTTTGAAACTCAAAATTAAATTTGTATAATGAAAACTTAAATTATTTTTCTCTGTTTAAAAGATAGTTTTTCATTACTTAATCAATTTTATGCAACTAGTATCTATGTAAAACTAAAGTGCTTCTACTTAAAATTCCATGCATTAAACAGCTGTGAAAATCTTCCACGGATCTGCGGTTTTCCGCTTTTTGAATTATTTCTTTCTTTCCGTGATACAAAAATTAATGTTGCATAGAGTTTAGAAAACAAATAAAAATACACTCATTATCAAAATGAAGCTACAAATAAGTTGATTTAAAGCAGTAGAGGTTGAAATAATTTCCAACTTCCAAAATAATGGAAATGTTTTTAGGATGCAACAGGATTGAAATCTCGAGGATGACGTGCAATTATCAGCGAACTATGTACTCCATTTTGGCATGCTGCCAAAAACATCAGTTTCCCTCATAGGAGGTAGAAATTAAGAAAGTTCAGCTAAGATATTTGAGATCTTAGTCAAAAAATTGGGAAAATTATTGGAACAAATCTGGCTTACCCCCCTCTTGGCGACTTTTTCCTGTTGGCGCCAAAAAAATCATCGCCAAGACTTCGATGTACGACAAAAAACATCGTACAACATTCTTAGCGATGCACTTTTGGCACCAACAGAAAAATTCATATTGACATAAAAAATGTAAAACACTATTATAGTGGAAAAGGAAATATCAAAAATCCTCAATTTCAACAAATGAAGAATACAAACGTTTTTCAGATAACAGTGATTTCTCACATGTATACGAAAGTCGGCACAGTAAAAAATCACACTCAATACTATACTGCAAAGTTATTGCAAATATACGCTTCAAAATCAACAAAACAACCCAACAAAAACATCTATGGTTCATAATAAAACAACGTACTACAACTGCATGAAATGCAGCAAATAAGCGCTGCAATAATACTACTGTATAGATACATTTGCAGAAAAATAACACTATTTGTTTTTTAAAGTAGCAAAGATTCCTTATTTCTATAGTAGCATAGTAAATAAAAACTAGCCAACAACAAAATCAATAACTTTTCAAACATATGTCGCACTAAAGGATTTTGTCAATGTAAAGTCAAAACAATTTGAAAAGTTCCTCAAATTTCGATATATGAATAGTAAAAACGTCTCCTAAGTACGTCGCAAACAACCATCAATTAATTTTCTATTATGTTTCAAAATTGCTTATAAAATTTTCCATAAAATGACGCTTCATATTTTTCAAAAGTACCAGAGGTGGCTTATTTTAGTTATTCAGTACATAAAATTAAAGCTTTTATAAATAAAAACGCTATAAAAGTATTATTAAACTACAGAAAAGTATTTTTCCATATGTTGCTAAGGAAACAAATAAGTAGCATAAAGTACGGGGTTTCGTTCATTTTGCAAGATTTAAGTAAAAATGAACCTCAATATTTCATCTTTCATGTTATCAATTTTTGAACAAAACAGCCAAATATGAACTCACCTTCGTATTGCTTAGGATGTGCCGATACAACAGATGACAACTGCTAATTACGACACATACTGACACAACACTAAATAGTTCATCTCCCTACTTCCAAAGCACAAAGATTTCACTTCCAACAACACATAACAGCGAAAATGCCGCTAATCGAGCACTCAAAAAATGGCGCACTTTCTAACAGTTGTTAACACCCCTCATTCACTTAACACTTGCAAACACTCATATTTTCTTAGGCTACAACACACAATAGCGAAAATACCACTAATCTAGCACTCAAAAAAATGGCGCGCTTTCTAACATTTGTTAACACCCACCATTCACTTAACACTTGCAAACACTCATATTTTCTTAGGCGCCAATACGGATAGACAACTACTGTAAATAGTTTTGAAATAAAAAAACAGTAATACGTTTTTTCTTTAGATACAAAGCGAAAATAATAAAAAGCAACACGCCTTCCAATAACACATCCCACAACACAAACAAGTTAAAATGACGTAGTTGAAGGGTTGCCAGTATCATAGCTCATTCCAAATCATCCAATAACGTTATCATTGTACCATACACAAAAATGTATCGCCGTATGATTGGCGATTTTTTTTTTCAAATATCGCCAAGGGGGGGGGGGGGTAAGTTAGAGGAGTACCAAATTATTTTGATCTTTAAAATTTATCAAAATAACTAAACACCATGCAATATTAATTAAAGAATTTATTTCTTGAGATACACGTATCTAATTGATCAAAAATTGCTACCCCCCCCCCTTTTTGTTTCTGCATTGTTGTTAATGACTTAAAAATAAATAGAAAATGAGCAATTAAAAGCTTTTAAAAGTATTCATTTTGGATTTCAGGGCGCAAACTAAGAGGAAATCTTGCACGACTAATTTCGCAGCATATTAAAAAAAAAATCTATCCAAATTTTAAGCCGAGCATTTTTTCATCTTTTTTCATTCCTGGTTAAATTTTGCATTTCTCAGCCTGGTGGACTCCCCTCCCCGCCCTTAATAGAAAGTTTTCGCTATGCCATTGAGTGTATAAAATTTAATGTACTATTTATTGTGCAAGACATTTTAAACATTATTTTTTTTCTATTTTAGTTTGGAGCTGCTGTTAATGAAAAAGATCAAAATGGTTGGACTTCACTCTTCCATGCTGTAGAATTAGGGCATAGAAGTGTTGTACAACTCTTGGTGGAAAAAGGGGCTAATGTCAATCTTTGGTAAATATTTCATGTAGTACTTTGTGTGATTTATGATTTGAAATTACTAATAATTTTTCCATGTCATTATTATCTATTCATGCTATCTAGAATTTCAATTTCAGTTTATAATTTTGCTATCACTAAAAGTTTTGCACCAATTTCTCAGTTTTGCCATTTTATTTTACCTATCCATCTTCAGTCAAATATTTTATTATCATGAATGTTATTGAAAAAGTACTTTATGAGAAATATTTCTTATGAAATTATTTTCCTGTGCCTAGAAAGCAAGTGTCTTCAAATTTAAAATATTCAGGCAATTCTCTTTCTACAGGTTGAAATTGAATACTTATACCCTATACGTTTGTTGAAAGCAGTAAAATTTGCTTGTGAAAAATTTAATTTTTGTGCATGAAAATGATTTGAATGCAGATGAAATTTATTTGAGAAAAGAAAAAAGTTGCCACAGTAAAAACTGAAATGCTTTAAATATTGCCCAATAACATCAGCAGACTTAACCCTAGCGTCAAAAACCGAATTCTCACCTTAATCTCAATAACCGGGTACCCGGGTACCCACTTCCATTTTAGAGCACGTAGACCAGAAACCAGCTCTTTTTCGCCACCCCTTTTACTTAAATGGAACAGTTCTTGACACCCCCGTCTCGTAGGGTACAATCGTCGCTACTCTAAAGAAAAATAAACCATACATTTCGCCTGAAATGTTATCGCCTACATCTCGAGATACCCAAAGTTCCTTATTCGAGTTCACTAGTAATGTAACCATATGTTCTTATGTACCCAAGCAGAAAAAAAAACTGTGATATTGCTGACAACACTACATCATGACAAAAGCATCTCTGGAGCTCACAAAAAGGCAGAAATAATTTTGTTTTATGACAAAACGAAATCTGGCGTCGACACAATTTACCAGATGCTTATATACGTCTCAGAGGCAAATAAAGAGATGGCCTCTATCTTTTTACTTCAACATTGTGTTCATTTCAGCTTTAGCTGCCTAAATCATTTATAAGGCAAATGTCGACTTGCAAAGTCGTAAAAACAATGATTATCGTTTATTTTTGCGACAACTAGGCGAAGAATTGTGCCTTCCTACAATTCAGGTTAGACCAACTAATACTCAAGCCATGCTGCGCTTTTCTAAAAAATCTGGCGTAAAAAGCTTCTTGAAGGACTTCAACACAGTACATGGGGGACTTTCAAGCTCCAGTACTACTATAGCGGGACGTGATTCAAGTGGACGAAAGAAAATTGTTGGTGCTTGCCAACTTTGCTTCTGCTCCCAAAAAGCTTCGCAGAAAAACAAGAAAATCGTGCATAAAGTGTGGCAACCCAGTTTGTGATCAGCATTCGGTCTCAATTTGCCAATGTCAATTATGTGATAAAATGTCATTTTTTTAATTTTCATTGTCTGGCTACTACCGATAATAATAAAAACAATATTACTGTGTATTAGGGTGGAGCGAAAAAAATGAATTTTTGATTTTCGTAAACGGGTACCTTTCATTTACTGTGAATGAGGATAAGTAACAATTCTGTAAAATATTTCACTTTTACGACGTCATCTTTAGTCTGCGCAGTTGGCCTAAAGTTTTGAAATTTTTGATTTTTTTTAGATTTTTCAAATTTTTTAAAAAAATATTGCAAATGATAAAACTAGTGACGAGTTGTTATTAAATGGAAGGAAAAGGTTTGAAATATACAAGGAATTTTTAAAAACCATTTTAGAATATGATTTCAATTCGTGCATTACGCTCAAAGTTCATCAAATTTCCCAAAATTTCTGATATTTTCAACATTTTTTAATTCAGTATTTCCTCTCAATATTCGCTTGAAGTGTCTTCAAACCTATTTTTATTCATTTTGTTATTACTTTGAACCCATAAACTCTTCGCTAGCTCGTGTGGAACTACCCAGGACTCACCACGAGGAGATGACCGCACTTCTAGTCCTACACGTGAACCCTTCCTTCCAACCAATGCGAGCACGCATTTATATTTCTTAGATACTCTTTCACAGTTAAATTGTTCCTTTGTGTTGTAAATTGATCAAATATTTGTGTCAGATATCCTGGTTTTTACTAAACTTTTTCTTTTCCTGTGATTATTTTCCAATTTTGAAGAGCTTGTGACCTATTTGACAGCTCTTTCAACTGATTGAGTCTTGAATGGCAATTTAAAGAGAGAGCATTCAGAAATCATATTTAAATTCCAGCTTCCATAATCTTTGTAAATATTGCGTTAAATTACCTGCAAAAGGTGGCTTTGTAATTTCCACATCATGACAAGAAATCATATCGATGTATACTGACTTTTAATTTATGTATGTAATGTATAAAAATAGATTTTTATCTATTTTAGGGATCTGAAGCGTTCTTACTTGTTTGCTTGTTTGTTTTCTAGTCTTTTAAAACAAGTTTCTTTATATGCTTTCTCTTATGAACTAACTAGATTATTTCCCGGCGTTGCCCGGGTGCTTATTAATATAACATAGCTCTAAAAATATTTGAATGAATTCTATCCACATGGAAACATAAAAACTTATTTCATGCTAAAATGAAATATTGTTGAACCTTAAATTGATAAATCATTGTTAATCGTAATCTTTGTTGGAAAATACTCCTATTTAAATGTGTTACATTTTATCAATTTATATGCTTAAAGTCTTATCTCTATTACTCTATCTATTCAAAATTGAAAGAAAATGGCCATTTTGAGACAAAAATTTGAATTATGAACTTTTTGGATTTTTTTTAAATTTCAAAACCCCCGCCTATGTGAATTCTAATGCATCAAGGAACCTCTGTGCCCAGTTTGTTGAAAATCCGACGAAAACTGTGGATTTGTATAAGGAACAAACATACATACATCCATTTATATATATATATATATATATTATATATATATATATATATATATATATATATATATATATATATATATATATATATATGTATATATATATATGTATATATACATATATATGTATATATATATATATATATATATATATATATATATATATATATATATATATATATATATCTATATATATATATATATATATATATATATAGATATATATATAGATATCGATAACAGCATATTTCTTGGGTGCAAAGTATACATTGTTTTGAATAGATGTGAATACAATTTTCTGCTTTTTCCCGGAGAGATAATCTTTATAATCTCACACAAATTCATAGCTAATTTTGTACCGTCTGCACTTCATCCTAAAAGAGCAAGGACACTTATACCGCGAAAGTTATGAAATCTTTTAAAAATTATAATCTAAAGATTATGTCAGATGTTAACTGTAGTCAACATCTGGTTTGTTAAAGTTTTCTTGGACTTCAGTTTCATATTTTTTTGGATATTTTTCCAGTCAAAATTACCTTGCTTATCTCATGAAGTTACTGTTGTTCAGTACTTGAATCATTTTTATTGTAAAAATCAATCTGATCAATGACAAATTCTATAGGTTCATATTGAACTGATTTGAAAGTATAACATGTTGTTTAGCTTCGTCCAACAGGCCCAAAAATCACTTTGGTCCACTGGTAGGTCCATCTAGCTTTTGCAGAAAATGCATCAAATTAAGTTCATTCAAATGTAATTGGCAAATGTCCCATTACAGAGGTCTACCAAGTTTTTCTTCCAGTTTCCGTCCGTATTACACCTTTGTATTTTCCTGTCTTTGTAGTGGCATCCATCAAAACCAATGCAAACAATATCCTACTCAAAGAAACAATTTAATGTTCCAGACTTGTCTAAGAAATGTAAATGTGTGCTCTCACTGGTTGGAAGCAAGAGGAGCTCGGGTGGCACCCAAAGTGCTGCCACTTCCTCGTGGTGAGTCCTGGGTCATTTCAATGAGCAAGCAAAGAGTTGAGTAGTTCAAAAAAACAGCAAAATGATTAAGAAACTGTTTCGAAGGCACTTTAAGTAATTATTGAGAGGAAATATTGAATTATAAAGTTTCTGCTCAATATTGAAAATATCGGAAATTTCTGAAAATTTGATGAACTTTGGGCCTAATGCGCAGACTGAAATCGTAATCTAAAATGGTTTTAAAAAATTTCTTGTATATTTCAAACCTTTTTCTTTCATTTAATAACCACCCGTCACTAGTTTTATCATTTGCAATATTTAAAAAAAAAATTGAAAAATCTAAAAAAAATCAAAATTTCAAAACTTTAGGCCAAATGCGCAGACTAAAGATTACGTCGCAAAAGTGAAATATTTTACAGAATTGTTACTTATCCTCATTCACAGTAAATGAAAGGTACCCGTTTACGAAAATCAAAAATTCATTTTTTTCGCTCCACCCTACTGTGTATTCATAAATATTTTTTCGAAAATTGTATTTGTCGCACTAAAAATGAAAAAAAAAAGCAACAAATAAACAAAAAAACATTAATAAGTGTAATAAAAATGAATAATAATAATAATAGTAATATTTGATTATATTTTTACTAGTAATAATCATTAACTTCTAGCAGGTACGCGAAAATAAGTAACGGGTACCAGGGTACCCGGTTATTGAATAGCGGTATAGGAATTTTAAATGCTGAAAAAAAGAACCAAAATATTTTTTTTTAAACACGGTTAGAACTTTGTTTGGTTCAGATTCGAGTAAATAACGAGGAATAAGAGCCATTTGACCAAGGCTTAGTTAGAAATAGTAGAAATTGAGATCAAAGTGGCAAGTAGGTACCCGGGTACCCGGTTATTGACGCTAGGGTTAATGTCATGTTTTCATCTTTAGAAGTGATATTAAATAACAACTGATAATTTCTAACTGAAGATAACATTGCAGAACATACTATGATTTGTAGCAATAAAAAGATTAATGTAGCTATAAAAATAGTTGGTGCTCCTCAGCTAGTTGACCTGTGACATTAACAATGCTTTCCTCGCTGTTAGATAATAGGAATGGGTAATTGGCAATTAATTGCATTGGGTTACTGTCTTTGTTGTCTTGCAAAAGTATTCCAACTCAAATCTGCGGCAATAACCTTTTTCTGTTATCCAAAATAGTAGAAAACATTGTTCATGACAGAGGTCAACTTACCAGAGAAGCACAATACCATTTTCTGTATCTATAGTTGTAATAAAGTATATTTATCTTTTCAGTAACGAGATGTAAGAATGGAGAGTGATAACTTTTCTCTATGTAAAAGATTACTACTGTGTATGTTTGAATTTTATATGCAGATTTTTGGTGTTTTCAGTGCATAATTTGAACTCTCAAACATCTGATTCTTTTACTTGGAAAAAAATGTCTATTAGTAGGTTCAAGAAGGAGTTTTAAATCCATTGCCCTCGCCTCCTCCCTCCACACACACACACACACACTTAAATATAGTTTTGTGGAGGTAAAAAGAGGTTAGAGGCAGTTCCGGAAATTTGATAGATTTTCTTCATAAGATAATAAAATAATAGAATAATTAAGATATTCCTTTATTTACTTATGGAGCAAATAAGAAATTAAAAAGACTTGTGAAAAGCAGATATTTGATGTTTTCGAAACAGAGTAAGATCCTTATAAAGCAATTTGAATATGTTACTTAAAAAAACATACCTTCCCTTCCTCCTATTGTTTAGACTGTGGCCATTAGCAATAGTAGCCTAATAAAAAACTTTAGCCATAACATACATGTATCTCCTAAGAATAGTCGAAGCATAAAGCATGATAAGTGTAACTGATGACAGTAGCATAAATTGTCAAGTTTAGCTTCAGAAAAATTGGTTGAAAACTTTGCATTATGTACAAAATCATGTCCCGAAAATCCTATGTCTGCAAACCTTTACTGTATATATGTTTGTTTGTGTGTTTTATGCAATATAATGCTTTGAAGAATTTCAAACTACTTTTTCATTACAGCGACTATTCAGATAAATTAACTCCACTGATGGTAGCAGTTTCTGCAGGCCATGAAGTGATTGCTAGAGAACTTTTGAGTTATGTAAGTGCAATTATTTTGTGTCCTAGGTTATTTTTTTTAATAAAACAATTTTTTTTAAAAAGGATGAAAATATGTAGTTAAATAATGTTGTGCAGTCAATTCGGGATAACTCACAGCCTTATAAATTTAATTTTCCTTTGCTTTAAATATTTTCATCAGATCCTAGACTGATTAGAAGGCTGTTCGAACTTCCCACATCTGAAACTACCCACAATTTGAAGCTTTTTAGCTGGTCCCTTGGGGCTTCAACCTATTAAGAATGAACTTTAATAATGATTAGTATACACTGAGTCAAAATACTGCTGTAAAATGTAGTTTCCATATGTATTTGATCATAAACAATTCAAAAATCAATGGTAAGAATTGCTGCCACCTTTAATTTTCAAAAAAGAAATAATATAATAATAATAATTAAACAGCTCCCAATATATCACAGTCTCATGATTGAAAATAAAGCTTGATGTCATAATTTGTGAATGAATTTGCCACATTTTCACTTTCTGTCTGTAATCTGCTTTCTTTAGAATCTTCACTGTTGATTCTCACTCAATAACTTGTACTGGGAACCTATCTTCCATCATTACTCAAAAATTCTTAATGTTTTGTAACGACCCTCATGAATGTCTAAAAACTCACCACAATAATTCATTACATCATGTCAGAAAAGAATGAAAACTTCCATGAACTCATACTCTTTCTAATATTTTAAGAAACAATAACTCTAACTAGTTGCCCAAAAATGTTTTCAAAGTATTATAGAAATAAATATATGCAGATGATTAATTTAAAAAAAATGTCTGAATGTTCAATTTCATTTTTTTTTACTAGGTTTAAAGTTTTTCTTTTTAACTACATTGCTGTTTAAAAGCAGACAATATTTTTCTCAACTTGATTTCTTTCATTTACACTGATTTTAGGATCATTTAAAAATTATTTTACTTAAAAGCAAATGCAATTTGTGGCTAATACAGACATGGAAGCTAGTAGGAAAAGATATCATAAATTGTGATGTCACTGTCAGACCCTTAGTATTGTCCATTATAAAGTTAATTAAATGAACAATTTTCACTTTTTTATTTCATAATTTTATTTTTATTTATTCATTAATTTATTTCTACAAATTTAGAAGCAACTTAGTAAAACGGTTTTTTAAGAGGTAAATAATATGAATGAGCTTTTTGGATTAGAAATTTTTCGCAAAACTAGATGCTTTAACACATACAACATCCATTCATAAGTTCATAATTTTGCTTCATTGTACAATATGCATCTTTATCTAGCACTTTCTAACAATTTCTTCTGAAAGATGTTCAAATAAAAACAAAATGTTTTTTCAAGCTTCAGATGTTTGATTAAGCATATGTGGATCTAAAAATAATTGCTTTCTTAAGAAATTGAAAAATCTGATATTCTCAAAAGTATAAAAAGCTATCAGGGAAGTTTTTTTTATCATCAAAACCTGTATCATAAAGGCACAGCAAGTTATATCACAAGAAATTATTGTTGAAAGAATTATTGTGTTTTTTATTTATTTATATTTTTATTTTTTTAATATAAATTAAGTTAGAGGAGATACATTTTTTTTATACATTAGATTATACTCACTTAGTAAGATTCAATAATTGACTTTTATTATGTTAATATGTATCATCTCGTCACTCAATAGCTAAAATAACCAAAATTGAAGAACTATGAAAAAGTAACCCAAACAGGCACCAGTATTCATTATTAAATATTAATGAATTAGCTATATATCCAATGTATAAAACATAACTGACAATGATTAACTTACTTCTATGTGCTATTTTAAACTATGCAGATGACTTCACAGACACTAAAAGCTTCTTGTTGAATGGGCGAAGTTTGCTTGAAAGGGAAAATTTTCGGTTTTCATTCTTTTCCACAACAGTTTAATATCTATTGTAAGCTGGCCTGAGCAGCTCAGTATTATCCTCTTCTATAATATTTACTGTAGCTTCCATGTTTGTTGAATATAGGAACAGTAATCCAATTCAAATATTTAACGTTCATCGAAAGGACATTACAAGGATCTCGCCTGCCAGAAAATACAAACTTGCTGCTAAATCTGCAGTCATTGCTTATTTATCTTATTCATATGTTTCATACATTTTTCTTTTTAAGTTACAGCTCTATTCAATACAAATATTATCGGAATATGTTAAATACGATGACAAAAAAAAAACAAAACAAAAAAAAAACAATGACATCAGAAGGATAGAATGTATGGCGTCAAAATTATATGTCTGAAGCAGTGGTCGGAAGTTGCGCACTACAAGTAGCGAAACTACTGTAGTAGCTACAATTTTTAGTAGTTTGTAGTGTAGCGCACTACTTTTAAAAAAAAGTAGAGTAGCGAGTAGCGCGATACAAAAAAATAGTAGTTTGTAACGATTTCTGGAAACTACTTTTAAATAAAATAAGTAAATAAACAAATGAAAAAAAATTGAAAAAAAAGAGAGCAAAGGAAAAAAATGAGGTTTAATTGACTCTGACTGATGCAAATCTTACACAAGCACAGCAGTGGACGCACTGAGAAATAAGAACCATAAAAATATGAGCTGATTTTAGATATATCATTTTGACAAAGTAAATTTTATTTGTTTGATGTCATTGGTTTATTGAGCATCATAATTTTTTATATTCCTTCAAATAATTTCAATGTTCCTAAATATTCCCTGGCAAGAAATTAAAAAAATTGAAAGGTGAATTCTTTCAACTTTCTTGTGGCGAATATTTAAAAATTGTAAAATTGATCTTAAAAGGACAAATTTTAGCAAAAAGGAAAAGTAACAAATAATTTCAATGACAATTCCTAGTTCAATTCCATATTCAAATGAGTTAATTTATTAATGTAAACCACTTTTCTAATTTATTCGGTCAATCCTCAAACGATGCATGCTTTTTATTTATTTATTTTTTAAAAAGTAGCGAAGTAGCGACTACAATTCAAAAGTAGTTTGTAGTCGCTACATTTTTAAAAAAGTAGTTGTAGTTGTAGTTAACTGCATTTATGACAAAGTAGTTGTAGTTGTAGTTCGCTACAAAAAATGTAGTTTTTCCAACCACTGGTCTGAAGTCAGCTCGTCTTTTAAGGATTCTTATTTCTCATTGCACCTGCTGATGTACTCATGTAATAAATTTGCGCCAGTTGAATTCATTTGAATCTTGTTTCTTTCTTTTTAACTCTATTTAAAAGTAGTTTTCAGAAATTGTGTCACACTATTGTTCTTTGTATTGCACTACTCACTACTCCACTTTTTTTTTTTTGAAGTAATGTGCTATACTACAAACTACTAAAAATGTAGCTTCTACAGTAGTTTTGCTACTTGTTTGAGGCTACTTCCAACCACTACTTAAGCTTTGATATTTCAGTCTAGCTTGAAGAATATCAATTGAAAGTGATTATGTATTCATACACATGCATATTTATATCTTTACTTATCTTATTTCAACAGGGTGTAAATCCTGCTTTAGAGTCAAGGAAGGGAGAAACTGCTAGTGCAATAGCACATAAACATGGCTTTCTCAATCTTAGAAATTTAATTGATGCTCATCTACATTCAAAAAATAGTAAGTGTACTGTATTTGACAGACAACGTGCATGCTGTTTGTTGATGTAAAATACTTTTTATTTATTTATTTATTTTAACTTGACTGTCAAAGAAATTGGTTCTGCCTGTGTGTATCCAATGCTATTGAATTGTAGATTCTGCATTTTCAACTTTTTTATTCCCCCAGTCAATGGAAAGTGCTTCCTGGCAATGGTTCAGCTTTAAAATTTCCTCTGATAAGCTACCTTGATGTTCGTTAACATACACAGTATATATTTTTGTGATTTGGAAGTAGTACTGAGTATCTTTCAAGTTTCATTTTATCAAAAGTTTTATCTTACCTTATTTATATTTGTTTGCACAAATCATTGCTGTCATAATCCAAATATGTTTCTGTATGATAACTAATTACTTGTTTGTATTGTATATTTATTCTAAGGAGTTCTTGGGGAAAAACTAATATATTTTTTTCTTTCTGAATAAATTATTTCTTCCTAGTATCTGATAGTACTGCTTATTAGTTCTAATTGTTAAAATTTTATATTGTTTTAGATCATGGCAGCAGAATAGATTGTATAGATCTAAAGACATTTCTTCAAAATCTTCAACTTTCAAAATATTATCCTTATTTTGAGAAACAAGAGATTGATTTGAACTCGTTTTGGATGCTCACAGACGAAGATTTAATCAAAATTGGAATTGAGTAAGTTTAAGTTGATTTTTTTATCTCATAACTTCTCATGTTCTTCAAAGTAATCTTACCAAATTAATGTTTATGTATATTAAAAATAGAAAAATGGAAAAGAAATTTTATTTAAGTTGGCTACATTAATTTTTTTGATTTAAAAATTCTAACAAACAATTTTGTTCAAACAAACTAATAAGTTTGTTAAAAATCAGTTTATTCATTTAAGACCTACAGTGCCATTAACAGATACACCTGTCAAACTTGCAGAACATGCAGGGGAGTAAGCAGTAATAGGGTCTGTGTTTGGGCATTCATTATCATGCAAAGTACTGCCTTCATTTGTCAATACATTTCTGGGCCTTCAACTACCTCCCCACTGAAAATCGAATCACGACTCGTTCTCGTAGACTCGCCTGTTTCGTAGTGGATGATTACTTGTGTGACAACCTTCTTTTCAGCATGTAGTCACACTGTTGCTATGCAACGTCAAAAATTGCACACGCGTCAGTCTCCCCATGCACGTAGTTATGTAGAGCCCCTTACGTCTAATGTAAAGTTTGATGTGCTGACAAGGTTTCATTTGAATTAACCTAATAGTTAGTTCATTTCTGTATGTACAGGGTTGCCACAGGATACTTAAATGCTACTTTTTGCTACTTTTTTGGACACAAGGCGACTTTAGCTACTTTTTTATGCAAAAACAGGCCAAAAAGCTACTTTTTTTCACTGAATCTGCTTTTTTGGAGACTTTTTCCCCCCGACGTTAGTTTTTTTTTTTGAAACACCTGGAGATTTTCTTTCACCCATGTTTTTAAATCATTTCCATTTCAAGAATAAAACCTTCCCTAAATAGAGGTTATGGGCTGCACCAATCCACTGCATCCAATCAACAAGTTGGGCTTGGCTTAGGTTATACGAAAACGAAAGTCGATCTTGTATGGAACGGATTTGCATACTTCGTACGTTACCAATATCTGAGCTTTTCCAGAAGCGGAAACCTTATACAGTGCAGATCTTTGCAGCAACCTCGACTGGGCACAGGGCAGCTACAGTGCGATGCAATACTTTAGACAAAATGCAAATATGAATTTAAAAAAAAAAAAAAACTATTCAGCGAAATGCTTTCAAATTTCTACTGCAGGTAGACAATATTGTCCCAAATACATGTCTGGAGTTTTTAAAAATATAACCAAAACGAAAATCGGAAATTACAAAAGACATATTTTTTGCTGTTGCAAAAGTTTTGAAAAAGGTCAAATTTTATGCAAATATCTCTTAAAAGGTAATTATTGGAGGAAAGGTGGGGATTTTTGTTTCGAATATAAGGTGCAGGGATTGCAGAATGAATAATCAAATGCTCAAACTTTATAGTTCTCGTGAAAAGAAGAAGAGAAAGTTTGGAAGCCGAAATTTGGAAATGAAATCACTTCGCTGATTTTTTGTCTTTTAAATTGGCCCTTGTATGATAGTACATTATTTTTTACTTCGTGAAGAGGAAATTCAGACATGCATATCGATAAGAAGGGCGAAGAAAAATTATATTTCTTAAGGATGAAGGAATTGTAAAAACGCCTCGAACTGACGATTCGCCCCTTTATTAACCGACTTCAACAAAGGAGGAGGTTATACAATTCGTCGGAGAAATTTTTTTTTTTTGGTATGTTCCAAGATAACTCGAAGACGCCTGGACCGATTTCAAAAATTCTTTTTTTGTTAGAAAGGTCTTTCTTTCCGATTGGTCCCATCCTCTCGTGGTCCGGGTTCGATAACGGGAACCTGCAGAAATCTTTCGAAAAAGAAATTGGGATCACAGTAATCGTAATAATGACCATTTTGAACGCCAGGCATCTCTGGATTGCATAATGAAACTCCTTTCTATGGTCTTTTTGAAAATTTTAAACCGAGTATCTTTCTATGTCCTGCTTTTTTCTCCTGAACTCCAACGAACTGAAAGTCGTACCAGGTACTGATTGATTCGTAATATTTCAGGTTTTGTTAGCCTTAATTTACATAAGGTTTGATAAAGGAATTCTGAAGAAAATGAGGAAAATCTCAAAATTTTTGCTCAAATTTAAAGCGATTTGTCCTAAATGATTAAATATGAAATCCATTGTTACAGAACGTGATTAATATGAAACAGTTATTATAATGATCATGAAAATTGTGAATGAAGGCTTAACTGAATCAAACATAAAACTCATTAGCGGGCCACCTATGTAATACGTCGTGAAATTTTATGAACTGCGAGAATCTAGTGTTGTTTTGAAACATAAATTAGTTGAAAAGCCGTTAATATTTAGCCTTTAATTAAACTAGTACACAAATAAATACCAGAGAATAACAAGGATTATTTTTTAGTGTCAATCGTTTAAAATTTTAGACGCGTTGATACTTTCTTTTTTTTTCTTACATAGTTTATTTTATGAAGCATTTACTTAAGAAAATTAGGTGAAGTTTTGCAATGGAAACATTACCTTATTTCATATGTACATTTACACTAAAAAGATTAAAATAAAAATATTTTTGAAAAAAAATTGAACCGACTTCGGAACTTCACTCAGAAAATGCTCTAAAAAGTAAAAAATAATTTTATTCTTTGAACTCCATCGATACTACATTTAAACATAAGTTTTGAAGTCGGCGCAAAAACTATAGGTAAAATGATGTTTACTATATTTTGCCAACATTTTCAGAGAAATCATTGAAAATTGAGAGCTGAATATTTGTATATGTATTTTTCAATGAATGCGAATGCGAATAAAGAACCTGGATTCATTTAAATTTATATTTATAGTTTCGAATGATTCTATTTGGCTTTTTTTGCGCCGACTTCAAAACTTATGTTTAAATGTAGTATCGATGGAGTTCAAAGAATAAAATTATTTTTTACTTTTTAGAGCATTTTCTGAGTGAAGTTCCGAAGTCGGTTCAATTTTTTTTCAAAAATATTTTTATCCTACAAAACTTCTACTTGGGTCAAAAACAGCATGTGACAGCTAAGTAGAGGAACAACTGAATCAGTATCAGGGTGTAAAAAAAATCAATGATTTTTTTAAAAAAATAAAAAAAATCTGATTTTTTTGATTTAAATCAGTTTTTTTTTATTTAAATCGGATTTTTTTTTTTAAATTAGAAACTTCAGTTATTAATTAATTTTTATTTGTGAACAACTTACCTTTTCGTTTTTAAAAATACAAAAACACCTTTGAAGTGAAGCTTCACCAGTAAGAAACCCAGAAAAAAGTGTTAGGAGCCAATCTGAAAATAATCCTGTCTACTAGCTAGGATAAAAATCAAATGGGGCAGGAAGCTGAACCCAATTCTCACTTCATTCAGTCCCCCCTCCCTCTTAATTTTGCTTGTGTTTTGTAAAGCTGGAATATGTTCCATTTCAGCCACTAATAAAGACTGCCCCCCCCCCCCCCAGTTGTTAATGCAAGGCATAGAAAATTCATCTTCTGTTTGGTTGTTTTTGTTTTGTCTTTTCACTGAAAGTATATCACACACATTCTATCTTGTCCCTCCCCCCTCAATTCACTCTTTACAACACCTGCCCTGCACCTGCATGTATTTTCTTTATTTCACATATTAGACAACAAATAGCACTATTTGTGCATACATATTATTTGGACTGCAACCTACCAGCATCTGTGGAGAGGGGATGAGTAGGATTACTTTTCCATTTATTAGATGGAAATCAAAGCTCTAAAAGAAAATGGTAAAAATAATGAAATTGGGATTGTCCAAGAGACTTTTTTAAGGATTAAAATAAAAAGTGATTTAAATCAATGATTTTTTTTTAAAAAATCAATTGATTTAAATCGCGATTTAAATCACTGATTTAAATCAATTGATTTAAATCATTGACACCCTGATCAGTATGCATCAAAAAAAAAAATTATGCTTGAGCCTCTTCGGAAACTGTCCCAAATAAGCCAGATTTTAATGGTAAAAGCGGTACAGCATATGCTCATCGGATCTTTTCTCTAGTCAAGCTAATAGAATTATAATCCATCCAAATTTTAATAATTTTCATCGGAGAAAGTAACATTCATTTTTAGTCACATTTAGGCTCATGGTGATAGTGAAGTAGAGAGGGGGCGTTTTCAATATCCAGGGGAGTTCTTTCGGAAGATAAATATTTGATGTCGGAACGTGTATTGAATGACATACTTATTATAAGATGCTCTGAAACGCTATTCTACAGTTGCACAATTCCAAATTGATAAAGAACTTTAAAATTTAGCTTTTGATGCACGCAAATCATACCAGTTCTACCTTGAAGACTAGAAGAAAAAAAGGAAGAGCAATTGAGATTAGAAAAAGAAAATGAAGAAAAGTTGCAACAAAGAAAAATAGAAGCAACAAAAAAAAGCTGTCAAGTTTGAAGGGATCTGTTAAAAAATTAGAAGAAAATGTCAAACTAGTAAATAGAGAGAAAGAAAGGACACCTAAAAATCAGCTGATGTATTTTTTAAACAGGCAAACCAGAGGCCAAAATCAGCTATTGGAGCAAAAGACACTGAAAGTATTAAAATAGCTCAGGGTATGTTAGAAGGCAGTATAAAAGTTGAGGAATAGGGAAAGAGAGTATGAAGATGAAGAAAATAAATTAAATTGCTTTGTGAACAAAAGGAAAATACTTTGATAGAACCATTTTTCTGTAAAAAACCAAAAACGTGGATTTTCGGAATAAATTTTTTGTATTTATACGAGTACATTATTATTTTTTCTTTTGAATGGTAGCAGTCTTGTAAAGTAAATAACCTTGATTGTACTCTTTTGTTTTTTTCCCTCATTTGTATCTTTAATTTAATGCATCAGTTCAAAATATGTCTATTTTTTGAACTTGTTTTAAAGCATTACTCATATTCAGCTTAGCTTGTGACATGTTTCTATTCAGCTTCTTTGCAACTTTTTTTTTCATGGCTACTTTTTTGCTACTTTTTTTTTTCAAGGCAACTTTTTTGCAACTTTTTTTTTATTTTCAAGGCAACTTTTTTGCAACTTTTTTAGTATTTTTAGGCGACTTTTGCTACTTTTTTGTGACATTTTCCTTGTGGCAACCCTGATGTAAATTTACTGAAATGCTAAAAATTTTTCATTGCTTTTATAGACTTCTTGGACCCCGGAAAAAAATGTGTAAATATATTTCTCTACATCAAAATCAAGCTCTGAATGGAAATCCAGAAGGTGCAGCATATATTAATCAAATTGTATTTGAAAATAAGAAGCTTCGTGATGAACTGTCAAAGGTACTTTAATATTTTATTTGAACTTATCACGAAAAAAGGGTTTTGTTTACATTTTAAGTTTTTTAATTACGAGAATTGAGTCAAAAGTCATGCAAACTTTTTCTTATCTTTCAAATACTAATCTGGTTGGGGAAAATAGGACATATGAGCCAATATTTTAAAAAGTGCCAGTTGGAAATTGGTGTTTCCTAATAAAAAAAAAATTGTAGAAAAAAATTAATATTGAATTCTTAGCCTAAATTAGTTCTAAATGTAAGAAAATAAAAGGGGGGAGGTCAAGAAAGTTATTTACACCCCCTTAGAAGAGGGGTCCTCACTTTTAAGCCGTTACAAATCTGATCATAAAGTCAGTGCTTTGCGGTTTTTATGTGAACAACTGTCTGATCAATGTAAAATTGTTTTTAAAGGGATAACCAATACAAATGAAGAATCATTTGAAACTTTAGAATGTAATAACAGATAACTAAAAAATGTAACAACAAATTTTGTAGTTTTACATTATGCTGTCATAATTTATGAAGGTGGTTTGTTCTTAAATTTTAAGTTTTATATTTTTATATGTAAATATGCAGTAACTTGTGTATTTTTCTAAAAAGTTTTTCTTATAATATGTTACATTTTCTTTACAAAATAGTATGAATTTTATCATAGGTGAAAATGATTCTGCAACAGGAAAAGGAATTAAAAGCAGCAGCTGAGAATAATCTCGGTAAAGGGATTCAAACATTAAAAACTTTCACTTGTACAGTGAAACGTAATTTATGCTATGCTATGCTTTTGCAAGAAAAGTTGAGGTAAATCAAACAGCAATTTTCTGAAAATTTACATTTATTTTTCTCATTGTCCTTTATTTCGTGTTTGCCATGGTATTTTTAAAATAGAAAATTTTCATTTTCTGAAATATCTAAAATAATGATTCTATCTGAGTGTCCCCCCCCCCCCTCCGCTGGAAAAAAATGAAATATTTATTAAATACTTATTCTGAATGTGTAGTTGTCTAAAAGCTGAGAAAATTTTAATAATTGCAAGAACTGAATAATGTAGTTTTATGGATGTATTTTGTGTCATATAATGAATCTTTTTATAAATCTAAAAATCTCATTATACTGCATTACTATTACTTTGACCTTTTGATTACTTTACTTATGCTTTGCTTTAGTTAACAGAAGTTAATTACTAAAAATAGTATTTTTGTTTATTCTAGCCATCAAATACTTCAGTAAATTACTCTCACTCACTTATCCAGTAGGCTTCTATTGTTTTTTGAAATTTATAAATTAGGGTGCATTGAAAAACACTTTTTTTAATATCAAACTTCCAGTAGGTGCTAAAAAGTTGCATCTGATATTGCTAGTACCTGTGCAAAATTTTTTTGATCTGAGTTGTCTCTGGGACCATACATTTTACAAACTTACTTTAAATTTTGTCGTATTTTCTATATACTGTCGTCCCCGCTTAATCAGGTAACGGATAAACGAATACTCTGCTTATACGAATAAAACCGTCCGGAACCGAACATGTTCTTATAGACATAATGTTAAATATCCCCACTTAATCGAATAATTTTCCCGGATAATCGAATAATATTTGTTACGTTTTGCAAAAATTTTTGCTAAGAAAATGTCGAATGAAATAAAAGTGTTCCTACAAGACCTTGAGCAAGCAAACCACTATTGTGGACTGTTTCAGAAAATTAAAGTGAAAGGCGGGGGGGGGGGGAATTGTAAAACAAGTTGTAAGTTCCATTTTTATGATTTTCATATGAACGTATAATATTTATACTCAATTACTATACTATTTTGTTGTTTACTAAACAAATTTCAAAATCTTTTTACCAATAACATTTATTATGTCCTTTATATAGCTATTTCTTTGTTATTATTAAGTTTTGAGACAAAAGTTGTCAAAATGGAAGGGTAACAAAATGTTCCCCGCTTAATCAAATACCCCGCTTAATCGAATAAAATTTCTTGGAACCGACAGTATTCTTTTAAGCGGGGCCGACAGTACATATATTTGCATACAGTTGAGTCTCGATAACTCGAATATTCTTTTTTTTTTTTTTTTCAAAGTATTCGTTGAGTCCCCAGTCTCTTGAGAACGCTGTGGAGAACACTTCCATAATTCAAACTACCAATAACTCTAAGCTCTTAGCTGGTCCCTTGGGACTTCGAGTTATCAAGACTTGACTATGTATATACAGTCGACGCTCATTATAAAGACCATCCTAATACAACAACCGGTGAGAAAAACCCCAACTGTATCCCAATATACTCTGTGTTCTACCTCTTATAGCGACCACTCGTTATAAAGACCGTTTTCTGTAGGACGGAGACGGTCGTTATATCGTTATATCAAGCGTCGACTGTATATATTGTTATAATATATTATACAAATAAGATATTGGGTTAGTTGCAATTGTGACAAAAAGTTGCCATATGGCCTCTTGGACCGTGTGCAATTTTTTTATTGATGTACGTCAATGGTGTCAGTGTCGGTTATTATACAAAATGAGTTAATTTTATCGGTTGCTTTTTTCTTATTTTTCAATGTTTTTATAAATAAGAAATCGGAATCCGGAACTCCAATGGTGCGGAAAAGTTGCCTTATGTTATTGTTATTGTGTGCAAAATTGTTTTTAACCAAATTAATATCTTCAGTTCCTCTAGGGCGGTTCATTTTGAAAAATTCTTTACTTTAATAATTACATTATATATATATATATATATATATATATATATATATATATATATATATATATATATATATATATACATATAAATAAATTTTTCCAACTAAAAAATTTGAATCTGACAGTTTGAATATTGCTCATTTTGAAGCCAGAAACTTACTCTCGGCATCATCATGGCACCTGAATTTAAATTTATTTCTACCACTGACATAGTGTATGTACTTTTAAGTCTGTATTAATGTTTATTTTAATAAATGTAGGGAAAATTTTACTACAGTGAAGACAATTCTGAATAACAATCCACCTGGAGCACGCTTCGGAACAAAAAGCAAAACAGATTCACTCTATCAGTTACTTGAGAGTATGGACAAGCTGATCAATGATATTCAACACCAAACTGCAATTGCATTGAAACAGACTGATTTCAGACATTAAGTATCACTTTTTAACAAAAACTGTCTTGTGTAGATTTCTTATTGTTGTATTAAAATATGCCAAAGAAACTTTTTTATTTGCTTGTTACATTTTATATATTTTAGTACTATTAAACGATTGATAGAATTTTAATATAATGTAACTTTCTCTTTTGAAAAGATGAAAATGAATCTCCTATTTTCAACATATTTTATAAAATGATGCATAGTATGGTGTTCATGCATTTACTTTTGTTTTATAGACTAGCATTTTAAATGCCAAATGATCAACTATTGGAAATATTTAAAAATTACTACAATATTTAAGGCTTCCTAATAACTACTTTTTAGTTATGAAACTAAATGTTTACAGCCATTACATTTGTGTCATTTGTCTTTTTAACAAATATGTACGTTTTGCCTTCATATTCGACTAAAATTTCACGATTTGACTAATAAGCCTTATCGTCTTTTAAAATAAATTCACAGACTAAAAAAAGTTATATCTCTGTAATTCAGCAATAATAAAGTAACAAACGAACCATAAACCTTCTTTCCTCCATCCCTTCCTATGAAAATGATAAAAACTTTATTGATCTCTCATTTTCACTTTCAATTTCTCACACTCAATACCTTATTACACATCTCTCTTATTAGATACCTCATTTCATTTGCACCTTTTATCATATAAAATATTTGGAAGTTTTGGATACTGTAGTTAAACAATGTAGATTTATTTTTATATGCTAAAAATGACAAAAGGCAAAAATGAATACAAACGCCTTTCTGTAATTGAAAACATATATTTTTGTAATCTTGTCTTAGTCGATGTTTTTAGGATTTTTTTATGTATTATGTGTATTAAATTTTTATATTTTGTATAGCTTTTATTAGAAATGGATATTTTTGTAGAAACAAGTTATTTGTATGCAGTGTAGAATCAGAAGTTTAGTGTTTTTTGAAATAGTTTTGTAACCTTATGGTGTAGTGCCAAAGAAAATTATATTGAAATTGTTTGATATACAATTGCTTATTTTTGCATTTTAAAAATTCCTTCAATGACATTAAATGCCAATATTTTCATTGTATTTCCCTTCCATACGATGACATTGTGATAATTCATTTACATTTAGTGTGCCAAAATATGAGCTTTGTGTCATGATTTATTTTAATCATGTGTGTGTATGACATATTCTCTGATCAGTGGTGAACTATAAATAACAGAAGTCTGAGAGTTTTCTCTAATAATATAAGACTATATATTTTTAGTAAATGCTTTATATTTTCATTCTTAAATGCAAAATATTAAGGGAGGAAGCAAAGTTAATTGGATTCAAGAAAGACGTGTTTTTGATAATGTTATAATATGTTTGGATGACACAGTTAATATATATTTATTTCTATAATAACTAACAGGGTTCGCGTTTACCCGCTATAGCAGGTTTTTTACTCAAATTCCTGAAGAAGGCCCCCCAACTGAAGTCCATTTTCGGGACCCAGGAAAAAAGAAACGTAATTTCGGACCGACTCATAAATCCAAAAAGTTTCAGAAAGAGGGAGCTGATTTTCTGTAATTGAGCTTGTACGATCATGAAAGGAGGGAGATGAACAAAAGAAACCCATCCTTATCAGCTACTCAACAACGCCTATTGTTTTGGATGGGCAATTCTCCTTCTAGGGACAGGTTCGGTCACAGCTGTGACCTCTAGGTATCAACATTCCACCCCCATCCCCGTTAAAAAACATGGTATTGCACCTGTTGTCGGATCGTCTGCATGTGTGGGTTTTGGGGACGTGTTACTTTTCTTGGACTCGGTATTCTTTTTTTGCCTTACTTAACGTTACTGTCCGGAATTTTATTCCTGCGCATCTGAAGTTTAAGATCAAATGGCGACAAAACAAAGAAATTATCAACTAAAATGAGAAAAAGAATTTCCATGGTTGGAATTGAAAGATGGAAAAATGTTCTGCTCAACTTGCTGCAAAACAAAAGCTAAGAAATTTAATAATGCTGTCACTAGAGGGTCCAACTTTGAAAGAGTCTGGAGAGATTCTTAGCTTAGCCAAGAAAAAATAATAGAAATTTTTTTTTGCAGGATTTTGTTTATCATGAAATAAACTGTTTTTTAAGAATAAATAAGTCATCTTTTATTTAGAAATATGTGTGTTTACCCAATTCAGAGTAATAGCAATGGCAAATTGACTCTTATAACTTATTGGCCCTGTATTGGATGATAATCTTCTACCTAGTAACTTTTGTTGATGTAGTTCTAACTAACTTGACACCTTTTTTATGCGCATAATTCTTTTCTATCAAAAATGTTTTGATAAAAATTTTGATCACAAAAACTAAAGGAAAGAGTGTTTCATTAGGACTTTTTATATAATCATCAAGTTCTCCTGTTTTCCTTGAAATGAGGAATTTTTTGTCCAGATATACAAATATGCATAACATTTATGATATTGTGTATTTTAATAATTATGTTATTTTACTGAAAATTTTCGGGACTCGACTTTTTCATCAAAGGACCCACTTTTTCTTCATTAATGGGTCCCTGGACCCAAGTAACTGATAGTTCAGCGCGAACACTGACTAAGTAATAAAATAACATTTGAAGAATATTCTGTGAAATGTTCATTAATTTTTATGAAGAAATGAGCCATTAACTGTGACACCCCACGTATTACTTCCTCATAACTCAAAACTGGATCACCTGAAAGCAAAATTTACTGTATGTATACATATATATAAGTTAATAAGTTTCAGCAATTAAAAATTTCCTAGTTTCTTTTTTAAATTGTATTTAAACTTTTAAAGTATTTTGTAATAGCAAAATGTTCAGTTTCTAATGAAAATTATTATTTTGACTTCTATTTGCTGTAAATAAAAAAAAAAAAAAACGTATTCATTTTAAAAAACAGACAGCAATGAAACTTTTGTTATGAGACATCATCCAAGAGTCGCTGTCAATAGCTCATTTCTTCATAAAAAACAGTAAATATTTCGCAAAATATTCTTCAAATATTACTTTATTATGCAGTAATTATAGAAACAAATATATATATATTCACTCTGTCGTCATAAAAAAGTACTTTTTTGTTTCAAATTAACCTTACTCCTGCTTTAAATAAGAAAAAAAAGCAATGAAATAAAATTAAATGAATATACACAAGGTTTGCACTTAGCATCATTCCATCTTAGAAGGGTTATAAATGCTAAGCTTTTTTTAAACAATGATGAGACAGGTCTTTAAAATCTTTACTTAAAACTCTTACACTAGAAAATATATTAGCATCTTACTTAACTTACTCTCTTCTTCCCTTTGAGCTATTTAAATATTGTTTCTTTATTATTGAAAAAACTTGGCTGATCATTGAATTAACACTTGTTTGTAAATACCTTGATTAAGAGAAAATGTATTTATCTAATTAATAAAATTTTAACTGCCTTTTTATACTTGTCATTTGTTTTTATTTTCTACAATCTGATGATGAGACTGCTACAATTTTTACATCTACGGTTGCAGACGAAAAACTGCACCACTTTTGGAAAAGTGTGCAAATAATGTTTTTCATATGTATGTTTTATGCAACGATGGGATTGTTTCTATAAAATAGAAATGTAGAATTAATCTCTATCACAATTTGTTAGGATTAATAAATTATTTCCTTTTTTTTTTATTAATTTATTTTTTGAAAAATTAAGAAAGCAATCTTTAAGAACAAATGGAACAAAGCAATAGATGCAATTTCTCTGCATTTTCCCTAGCTGCAATAAAAGCTTATTGCCCCCAACAAATGCTTCAATATTTAGTGAATCCTTCACGAGCTGCAAGAAGAGCTTTTAAAGCTGTCCCACAGGCTACTTAGCACTGCAGCAATTTTGTACCCATTTCCAAAAGTTAACAATTCAGGACCATTCCCAGCCTAGTTTAAAACTTTGAAAATCAGATGTTTCAGGTAAGACTGCAGCTGAAGGGGGGGGGGATTGAGGAAAAACTACTTTTCCTATGTCCGTAATGTTTCCAAGATGAAAATGAAGAAAACTCGTAAATTAGGTAAAAAATCATTCTTGAAGAGTTAAATTGTTTTTACCGATTTTTTTGTATGAGGTACGATCTCAAAAAAAAAAAAAAAAGGGTGAAAATAAGTATCACAACAGATTTTCTGTTTGTTCCTAGCAAATTTTTAAAGTATAGAAAATTGCACTTTTCTTCTGAATACATAGAAAGGAATTTTACTAAATGCCATTCATAAATATAATAGTCGATACAATATAAACTGATTCAAGGATTTCACACAATTCAAATAGAAGGGAAATACCATCTAGAGATGTTATATGCATTTAGCCAGAGATTCGGCATTTAACATTCTGATATTTGACACTTCTAAAGGGCATGGAATTACGTTTAAAGCTTTTCAATTCAATGATTTCAACAAAAATAAAGATAACTTATACTTGTTCACTTCTTAACAAGTTACAGGAAACATCAGAAATGCAGAAATTCCAATTCCCACAGCGGATACAAATAGGTCGTGACTGTTAAAATCATAAAAAACGGCATTTAAAAGATTTTATTCAAATTATTTCATAATTGTAATTTAAAGTTCCTGATAAACATGTGATCAATAACTATCGACGTAATTGAAACAAATATAGTTAAACCAGCTGATCAAATTTTAACTCTTATACAGAATTTTGCTTGAAATATATATTTTCTCATTTTAATTTATGAAAATAGGAAGAAATTTGTTTTATTTACCTGCTAACAAAGCATGTTAAAAATAAAAATTGAGAAAAATTATATTCTCATATTAGATGCCAAAAGATCATTTTCAAAATGTAGCCATCAAAAATACTAGCTGTCGTGGCCGTCACGAAACTTTCTTCTATATCTATCTTATGAATTCCGGTTACAAAATAAAATACGTACTCGCCCGAGTAATTGGAGACAGCTACAATTTCCCAATTATCGTAATAACCCTGCGAATGCAGAATCAATGAGCGAAATTGGAAATCATTGCAAAAGCCTTGTTTAGATTAATTGCAAACATTTTATTTGTTAGTAAAAAGAAATTGGCAACAGTTAAAAATTTCAAATCATTGAAAGTTTTCAGCTGTTTTGATAATTAAATAGCGTGAAAGCGATTTTTTAATGAATTAATTTTTCGCATTGTTGACTAAGCGCAAAAATCACCCCACCTCCACCTGGGGCGATTGGCGCCAAAATTTAATCGATGTTTGCTTCCATATTGGGTTAGTGTTATTCCAAATTTCATTCAAATCGCAGCAATATTTCCCGAGATACAGTAGGTGCAATGACAAAATAAGCACTTTTGATTGCTCCACCCCCCTTTGAGATATTGACACACAAATTGAATCAGCACCTGTACTCAATAGGGTCTACCTATGGACCAATTTTCGTTTGATTCCGCCAGTTACTTCCTGAGATATAGCAGTCACCTTCGCACAGAACACGTGCGATTGCTCCACCCCCCTTCGAGATATTGACAAACAAATTGCATCAGCACCTGTACTCCGTAGGGTCTACCTATGGACCAATTTTCGTTTGATTCCGCCGGTTACTTCCTGAGATATAGCAATCACCCCAGCGCAGAACACGTGCGATTGCTCCACCCCCCTTGGAGGAATTCGCTAAACAAAGTCAGGTGCACCAGTTCACATGGTGGTACATATGTGTAAAAATTTTTGTTCGATTTCATTCAGTAGTTTTTGCTCTAGCGCGGCCACAAAAACTGGTCACACACATACAGACTCACACACACACAGACACACACACACACAGACAGACATTTTCCAAAAATGGTCGAAATGGACTCAGCGCACCTCAAAACGTGCAAATCCGTCAAAATTCGACATTCGAAAATTTTCACGAAACCAATACTTTCTTCTATATATTAGATATAGAAGAAAGTAATAAAAAGGGCTAATGAATGAAATTAGTGCAGTAAAAAAGAAAAATACAACAGCATTTTACCAGTTTATCAACAAATCACAACTGAAACTAGCTAACTATTAAAATTCCAAAAACTGGCAGAAAGTTCATGCATCCACAAAATTGGAGTAAATAGGAAAAAAGCAGGAAATTTTCAAAAACTAAAATAAAATTGGAAAATAAGGGGTCTGCTGTCCCTGTACACTATGTTTTTGATCTGAGCCCGTTAAACCAATCAATTTCAAAGCCTGGACCAAGCCAAGAACTGATGAAACCAATGAAGATGATTCATCTATGGAATTAAAGACTCACTTCTTCATTTTCTATTACAGTCAAACTTCATAGAAGGAACCCCTCCAAAAGACCTTCTCTATCTCTACTAATAATAAAGCTGAAGGTGGGTCTGTCTGTCCTTCTTTCTGTCTGTTACACGCGTAGCGCCAAAACCGTTCGGTCGATTTTCATGCCACTTGGCACAAAATTAGTTTGTAGCATGTAGTTTTGCACCTCGAAGCGATTTTTCGAAAATTCCATTTCGTTCTTTTTCTATTCGAATTCTTAGCAGAAATTCGATAAAATAGGGAAGAAATATTTCACACACATTTTAAAGTCTTATGTCATTCGAAAGCTTGAAATTTTCTGCACAAAATGAAGTTTTTTCGAAGTTTCTACGATCATCAGGAGAGCTGTAACAATTGTTTTTAGAATCCCGGAATTCAAGGCTTACCTTCAGTAAAGCAAGCCAAACGATTCTAAAATGGTTGAGCTCAAGAATCAAATTTGTTTGAAAAGAGAGATGAAAAGAATTATTTTATCAAGGGTAATTCCATGTAAATGTCAACCTAGACATGGTTTTTTCATCTTTCAATACATATATCTTGTGATACATCATTTTAAAGATAATTTTTCAAATTTTTAGAATTCAACATAAGTTTTCACAAAATATTACTCCAAACCCTTGAAAAATGGCTGTAAAGATCACATATGCAGTTACCCAAAACATCGCATATTTTTCTAACTTTTCACATTCATATACAATTAAAAAAAAATGCAAATAATGATGAATTTGTTTTTAATTATTGAAGAATGATTCTTTTGCTTTACAGAAATGTATATATTTTTTTGTTTTGTCATAAATGAATATTGCAAAGTTAATGGGTATTCAGTCTGGTTTACTTGTTATGTTAGTCACAAAAACATGAATTAATTCAGTTATTCCCTTCTAGAAAGACATTTTTTTATATTTTTTCCCCTGATCTCTTCTATGGGATGGGTACAGTTAGATTGATAAGATTGTTCATAAAGAATTTCCTTTTTTCTGGCCATAGGACTTGTGACTAACATAACATCACTGTGTGTGACTAACATAACACGACTCTTTAAGAAATACTTAAATCTTAAGTAAACAATTTATTTTAGAAACAAATTAATTTTTCGAACATCTTATTTTAAAGAAATTAGCGTAACCATATATACTACAGTAATTTATTTTAAAAACAGTTCTTTTAATAGTAAACTTGGAGTCGAAATTTTAGGCTGTAATTTGCGACGCAAGTAAGCACTAGGCATACAAAGTCAACATCTTCAATGAAAGAATTTTAAATTATTTTATAGCTATATGCGGGATCGCTGTGCAATTAGTTTTTCTATGAACATATGGAGCTGCTGCTCACTTTAAAAACATATATGACCCTAACTGCCTCTAGCATCTACAGGTCATGGAGTTTTATGAAATTAGATCATGGAAAGTGCCCACATGTATAGCACAACGTGTGGAGCAGCGTTTTACATGGGCAAACTTTGGAAATTATGCAAAGAAATTACTTCAGTAATAAAAAAAAACAAGAATTGAAGATAAACTGCTTATTTTTGAGTGAAAGTGACAAGGCTGAAAAGAAAGAGCTAGACTTGTTTGAAAATGGGAATCCCCATATAAGTTTTTCGGTAATAATGATATGCTATAAATATGGAGAAATTTAAAATTTGTTTATAAATATACAGGGAATGATATCCCAAGAAAAGAAAAAACAAATTTTTTAAGAAATTGTGTAGAAGACGAAGCTGCTGATGATTTTGAAGTAGATTCTCCCGGACTGTTCCGAGATACAAAAACTAAGACAGTGGGTAATCTTATTGTGGTGGTATTTACCTCTTGTAAGGTTAAAAAGAAACATGGTAGGCAGGTTTTAAACATGAATAAAAATGATTATAAAGTTCTCTTCGAGAGAAAAAGCTCTGAGGCAACCTTTGTGTTTCCCACAAATGAGAACAAATTTTGGATTTAAGGAATTCAAATTTCGAAAGTCTTGTCGCAAACATCTGTAAATTCCCGCAGACATTATTACTTTAAATACAAAATTGAACTGGAAATTTTGTTTACAGGTAAACATGCGTGTTAATCTTCAATAAAATCGTGTTTGCATTCTAATATTTGTATTAATATTACCTGTAATACACTTAAAGTTAAATGTGTAATTGTGTGTTATGTTAGTCACGTTATGTTAGTCACAGGCAAGTTTTATTAAAGTACAGTCAAACCTGTCAATCTCGAATTTCGCGGGACAGAAGAAAAATTCGAGATACGGAGTTTTCGAGACACAGAGGATGTAATAAAATTTACAAAAATAAGCAATTGAACAAAGTCAAATACTTAATAGATTGTTTTGCATTGATATTGTTGAATATTTTACTGTACGACACGTTGTGAGTCCACGTTTTACTAATTGTGATGAGTATATCGGTAGCAAGTTAATACATACTTTTTAAGTACGAACATAGTCTTTGAATGATTGTGCAAAAGATGATTTTTTGTCTCCAAGTTATACCATTAATAAAGGTGGCTGGAGATAAAATTCAAAAATGAGAGTCGTCGAAATTCGAGATATAGAGGTTTTCGGGAAAAATCATTCGAGATAAACATAAGAAAAACATTAAATGTATGCTGTAAAAGCAGGGAAATTGAAAAATTTCGACATAGAGAGGTTTTCGAGATAAGCAGGTTCGAGATAAACAGGTTTGACTGTACTACTTTTTGCAATATTATTTAAAATATATGTCAAATTTAAAATTATTAATGTGAAAACAACATTTCACGTAGATACTATCACGGGAAAAATAACAATTTTATGGTTTAGTTTTAGAGAATTGTGTTGATGAATTTGGTACAAAATGTTGAGGGTTGCAAATCTGTTATGTTAGTCACGTTGATCAAAATGTCCCCTAACTCCCAAAAATGAAAGTAATATTATTTTTTTTATATTAACTTGAACAACTCATCTATGCGGAGAAGAATAACACCTTGTTTTTGGTATTGTAAGAAAAGTAAGGCTCACACACAGAAAATAAGATTAAAAATTTATTCTAAATGTTATGTTAGTCACGATGGAATGGGGAAGATGCATGATTTTCAAAATCACTTGCAAATGAAAGACTCTGAAAAACTGTGCAGAAACATACCAATAACACCTCCATTAAGCCAATTTAAACATATTTAAAACGAATTTTAAAAGCGATTAGGCCACGCCTCCCGAAAAACGAAACTCGCCGCTCCATGAGTTTGTGACGTCACAGAATACTATCTTTCTCCCTGCGTTCCTTCTAGCGTTCGCTCTGCTGTGCATGCGGGACTTCACGCTGGCAGATATTGAGAACATGGATCACTGAATCAATGCATTCCAAATACTAGTTTTAAAACACAGGTTTTCCATAGTGCCAAGTCATAAAGCTTTTACAAGTCGCAAGGCTTCACGCTTTTTTTTTAATTTTTAATCTTATGTTATTTTAGCGATAAAAGAATACTCATATAATGAGCATTTAGCTGGTAAAAACTTGGGCTTAGATTCTTTGAGACAGATGTCGGTCATGTTGATTGGAGGGGGTTTAGAAAAGAAGAATACAATTCAACGAAAAATATTGATAGCGAATATATGTTTTCGAGATATAAGAACTAGATCTTTGGATAGCGCTTGTTTTTCGACTACAAGAATATCAAAATGTGTTTCAAATGCAATGCAATTCGGATATTTTTGAGGATTGTTTGTTATTTATTTCATCAGAAATTTATTTATAATTTGCTATATTTAAGGCATATTTTAATTTTGATGATGACTGTTTAAAATGTTAGTTATAAATCTAAACTTCTAGTTATAGATCTTTTTCTATTTGTTACCCTGTATAAAATAATCTGAATAAATAAACAAACAATGATGAAAAAATATCTACGTTTTAACGATTCATCAAAAATTTTATTTATTTATTTATTTTTTTAATAGCAAATCGCTATTGCTATTTGGTCTAAATCAATCGAAGCTGGTATTAACTCTTCAAACCGTTTAAATATCACACGGGTGCAACACTCCTCCTCCCTCTGCTCGATAGATCAAATAAAATTTAAAATAGTGGGGAAGTTTTTGAAGAGAGATTTTTGTTTCACACTCTTAGATACATTTTGAATGTCACCCTGTTGGTCAATTATAATACTCCTCCGTTGGATGAATTCTATAGAATTTAAAACAGTGAGGACATTTTTCAAGAAATTAAGCAGAACATTTTTCATAATTTGTGAGATACACTTTTGGTTGGTTTCAATCTCCACATGGGTGTTGCTTGGTGCCTCCTCCCCCCCCCCTTCAACGGTATCGATGCTCTGCGTTTCTTAAATTCTATATAATATAAATATTGATGAAATTTTTAAGAAAGAACATTTTTAGGTTTTATAAAGTTTCATAAACTCTTTACACATTTTGCACGTCACGCCCTGAAGGGTGTCCCCTCGAGACAGCTCCCTTTAAAAATAGTTTAAAACTGTTTTTTGTTTTTAAAATTATTTATCGGGATAAACACTACGAAAATAAAAGCTTTTGACTCATGTTCAAATTCTTTTCATTTCTACTGATATATGAAATCAGGGTGTTTTTCTGAAAATGGAAACAGCGTACAGCTAGCCAACTTTGAAAAATTATCGGACTGCCTTTTGTTGATTTTTTCCTCCATCATTTTAAATGAAAAGTTATTTTATTCTTAAAATAACAATGATTATAATAATAATAAATACAAAAATATAGAAAAAAAAAACGTATCAATCGTTGATTATAGCTAAATTTCAGAAGTAACATGACTGAATAAAACTAAACATGCTTTAAAAATCCACAACAAATAGCCTCGAAAAATGCAGCTAAAGTTGGAAAGCATTTTAAATATTTTAGTGGTAAAAACTTGGGCATTTTTACTCAGAATTAATCCACGTACTTCTAAAGGGTTCCGACTTGAAAAATGTTAGGCTTTTTCAGTGTTTAGAGCACCCCCCCCCCCTTCCCTAGACGTCTAATTCCAAGAAAATGATTGAAAGAATGAGAAAAGGATTGGAATGCAGTCAGAGTACACAAACCTGTTCTGTTCCTGATCTACCAGCTTTACTAAGCCCCTTACCTTTTATGAAGCGGAGTACCTTTCCTTTATTCCCCCCCTATTTCCCTTTTAAAGTGAACAATGACTATCAACCACTAAACTGATAAGAAGACACAGCTGCTTAAAAATTAGAGCTGAAAGTTTTTGGCTTCGGATTCTAAGACTTAATAAATAAATCGAACTTCATAAATGAGCTAAAACATTAAAAATTGCCCTGAAAAATGAATAAATTTTTTTTCAAAATTTAAAGAGCAGTAAAACTCTTTGGATAATGAACTAAGACGAAGAAAACGCCAAAACATGAATTACCCTCCGAGCCCCGAATATAACGATAACACAAAACATGTTGAAAACGCATTGACTGTTTCATCCACGGCAGCGGCACAAGGAGCATCGTATTCTGTGACGTGGACCAATGGCTAAGCGTTTTTCGTCACGTGACATTGTTTACAAAAATCTCCTTTTTTAATTACTTCTCACTCTCAAGTGAATGATTTTTTGGAATTTTAATGTTGATTTTCGGCATCACCATCATCGATTCTATGAAATAACAGTTATTTAATTATATTTTGTGACATAGTGCATGTTCCCTATTACCCTCAACGGAAATAAACTTTTCATGTTGTTACCATGGTTACGTGTTCATACTTATTTTTGTTTCTTTCTTTTTCCAGCGTTGCCAGACGTAGTATTTTTGATACTACGGTAGTATTTTTTCGGCCCAAATAAGGAGCGTAGTATTTTTCTGGCAACCCTGTTTCCAATATACTAATGACTTAAGAAAAGATTTGGCGGATTTTTTTTCTTTTTTTTTTTTCATTTTCATAGATTTCGCATTTTAGCAACATTGATTTTGGCAACAGTAGTATTTTGTAATATTTTTTTAGAGGAGGCGTAGTATTTTTTTGTTTCAATTCTCTGGCAACCCTGTCTTTTTCCCGGTGAAAATGTGCTTTGGGACAATGCTTGGTGCGTTTTCAAAAAGTCACCAACTGGCGCGTTTTTGTGTGTCTGGCAGAGTTGAAAGCTCCGAGAGAAACTGCGCAAAATAGTCAGAGGCGCAAAATAGGGGCTTAGCGCGCCTATCGCCCATTTAGCGAGATAATGCACAGATTAACCAAATATCGTATCAATTGCGATGTTGCATCGTTCTTTTTAAAGTGTTTCATTTCGGAAAATGTATTGTTTTGTTTTTAAAGCTAGGAAAGAAAACTTTCTTCTTCTTTTAAACTTTGGTAAGATTTCTGTTGGTTTCTGTGAGCAACAAAATTGTTCTTTTCTCTTTTGGCTTATTTTTGTGCACCTCTCCTTGAGGTTGCATTCGAATGTCCCCGAGGGGGTGTTTTACCCCTTTTATGGGGTAAATCAGTGTTTCAATGCAGACAAAAGTGATATGAATTGGCGCGACCACTTGGCGATATATCGCCAAGCTTTTGGTCGCCAAGTGTTTGACGCCAATTTGGCAAAAAAAAAATTTTTTTTTTGGTTCAATTGGCACTATTGGCGATATTTTGCGAAAAATCCACTGAATGATGTTAAAATCGGCGATATTTAGGAGATTAATCATTGTAAAACATTTTTTTGCATTGTTTCGTAGCAAACTAGGGATACAAATGTTTGAATTGTTATCTTGCTCACTCCAAGCACTATTTTAGCACTTAAGGCATCAATTAAGCAATTTACACGTAAAATTAAGTAGTGTGAGGTCCATATCAGATTTTTATATCATACTTTGAAGGAATTATAGTTGAATTATAAATGAAATAGAGCATTTTTTCTGCTATATCAATTATTTTACAAATGAACTTTTAATTTCATACCACGGGCAAAGCCGTGCGGGTACCGCTAGTTAAAACTAATTTCTTTTATCCAATAAATAACAAACAGGAGGACAGAGATCGGAAATTCCGGTTTTTTTAGCAGTAATTTGTTTTAAGCGAGTTGGAATGAATAAGATTTGACTGTGTCACATGGTTAGAGATGTGTTTATCAAAAACAATGCTTAAGACTTGCACGTTACACTACTAAAGCTCTTTAGGAACAAAATAAGTATATTTTAAAATTGTAGTTGGTTAATGTATGAGTGGATCATTTATAAGTTCAAATCATTTTTTCCAGCTTTCCTTTATTTAGTATGAAGCTGTATAATTGTCATACAGCTCGTAAGTGGTATGTTCTTCCCATACCTGGCGTATATTTGCAGTAAGGAGTTTTGAAGTCCACAAACACCATCCAGGGCCTTCAGTTTTAACAGGTACTGAAAACTGCCGATTATAGAATAGGGTGGCACGGTATCCACAGATAAGCGAATATTGCGGATAATCAAAAAATAGGTAAAACCATACTAATGTATGCAATAGCTAAAAACATACAAAAACACAACTCATTAATTTAAACTAAAAGCTAAAAAAGGATACAATATTAAATTAAAAAATATTGTTAAAAGCTAAAAATGAGCAATAAAACAGTCGCTGTTTTCAGCATTCAGTAGATCGTCACCGTACAAAAAAGGAAAACGTAAGTGTGAAACACTCGCAGATAATCCGGTGTTTACTGTCAATCCTAGAATGGTAGTTTAGATATTTGAGAATTGTTATGATAACCCTCCATTCTCCCCTGAATGTAAATTCTGGTTGCGCTAGTGCAAGGATTGAACGTAGGTCATCTCACTAAAGGACAATGTTCATAACCACTAGACCCAGGGATAGATACGAAGGAAGGGCGATCACCTCTCCCTTGATGGACTCTCCACAGGTAAATTTTCACTATTGAAGTTCAAAAATGGTATTTTTAGACTACCTTTGATGCTAGCAGAAGGGAGATTTAGAGCCCTCCTCAAGATACGCTTCTCAATTGAAGTGCAAAAAATAAGAAGTCAACATTTGTAACTATGATGTAGTAAAAGATTCATAATAATATCAATTGCCCCTCCCTTGAAACATTTCTAGACGCGTCCTTAACTAAACCACATAGTATCAGCATAAACCGTGAAACCTGATTCAAGCTTGTTGTCATCAACTTAGAATGCAACTATTTTTCTATTCCCTTAAGATGGTGGAAAATTTACAGCTACTCTCCTGATGTATGAAGATATAAGAGTTTAAAAAGTTTCAGACAGCTATAATTCATAGCTGCCACAACAATAGGTACAGATCTAAAATAAAATTTACTAATTGTAGTTTCTGAATTGAAAGCACCTTTTTAAAAGTCAGAAATAATTTATCATGCTTTTTGTTTTTCTTGAATAATTGGCTCACAACAGAAAGAGACATTCATATAAAATTAATTTATTCAAGATATGTCTTTTACAAACAGATACAAGTAAGAATGTTTTGTTTTTATAGTATTTAGCATAGGCAATAATTTTAATATAAATGAAAAAAAGAACTTTAATTATTAGTTTTAACACTGCATGTTACAAATATTTACATTTTAGCTAAGGCCAAAGTTGATTTCTTTAAACACAAAGTAAATCAAAATATTAAACACTATGCATTGAATTGCAAAGGAAAACAAAATGGTTATAAAACAATCACAGTAACAGTCCAGTAGCTCTTAGGAGTTTAAATAAATATCCATGAAAACATTTCTCGTTGCGTAACTTAAGACTGATTGCACTGAATGGCTTGTGAAATATCAGCATCTTCATCTTGATTATCAGAATCAGATGAATTTGAATTACTGCTTGCTTCTGTACCTTGGTTCTCAAGCCATATAGTCTGAAAATACAATTAGGGTGGGATAGTGTATTAGGGTAACACATTAAAACAAAAACACCTTAAAAATAATGCATGCTCAATCATTAACATGTTCAACACTAAGAAAAACAAATATACTATCATATAAAGAAATCTGTATAAAAAAATCATAAATATACTAACAAATCTCCACAAACTATTTGTCGTATGTTAGAAATTATAACATGTTTTCGATAATAATTACAAAACAAAAACAATGAGGATATGAACAAATTAAAAACAGGGTTCCCACCCTCTCAGCAGATTAAAAAATAGGGCCTTTATATGGCTTTTTTCAGGCCCATTTTCCAGAATATATAGGGCCACTTGACGTTATGTAGTCGTACTTCTGCTGAATAACTAACTTTTAAAGGAAAAGCTTATCAGTTAGTCGAAAAACATAACTATTATGTTCTTGAACAATATGTTCATTTCTATAAACAGCAAAGCTTCTACTCCCATATACATTTTATTACCAGTTATGTATCATTTTACATTTTTAACGAGCTTAAGAAACAAGCAACGGGTACTATACAGCTACTACACTCACGAAAAAATTTTATGAACAAATTTTAAATAAAATTGTAGCAGTTCCTTTTAAACCATTTAAACGTAGTACAATATGACACACACTTCAATTTATAAAATTCAAGGATTAACAAGCAGACTCTAGGCCTATATAAAAGAAAAAAATCCTAACCACCTAGGAGCGCATTCGTGGTGGTCAAATATGAAATGCAAACGTTTGGTTTAAAGCTTCCACGACAATATGAAAAATTTAGAAATTTTTTGGTTTTTTAGTTGCATAATTATCAATAACATTTGGATTTTCTTCTGTTAACAATGCGCTTTAACTTAAAATTGAGGAACTAACTACCTTTGTGCTTGAAAAGTAAACTAAAGTTTTTTTATGTTTTATTGTGCAAAATTAGATTTTGTGAGCTAAAAATTGAAAAACCTTAATTTAAAAGTTTAACTTTGTTTCTTTTTGTTCTACTGTTCTTTCTCTTTCTCATTCATAACTTCTCTACATCTTCTAACATCCATTTTGCAACTTGATTTCAGACAAGACATTGTTCGTAACAGCTGACTTTAGTCGTTGGTTTGCTAAATTTAATAAAAAATCTGATGACTCTTGATTGGATTAAGCTTCTTGTGTAACTATCGTATACTGCTTCACGTTTAATTTGTTTGTCTCTCTGCTTTTAATGCCTTAAATATGTGCCGGTTACAAAACTTTAGAACTTCTAAACAGTAGAATGAGATAATTATGTGCTGCCATAAAGTATCTCTGAATTTTGTACAACACATCAATATTTTATCTTTCCTTTAATGACCTAATTTGAGCACTGCACTGCTGCTAGTAGCATGGAAAATTCTATTTTAAGCTATAAAATTATAATTTTACAAATTCAACTTTTCAAAATACTGCCTTTCAGTACAAAGTAATAATTAAACATTATGTGCTTGATTGTTTTAATTGTTTTCCAAAAAATGAAGCAATGGATTTCATTATTGATTTTAATGCTTATTAAAATCAAGCTTGCAAAAATTAATAGGTATATAAATAGAAAAAAAAATTGTTTGTTATCAAAATATAAGCTAAAATAAGCTAATGGAAGGTATATTGTCAAAATAACGGTTAATTGTCAAAAATATTAAAATGTTTGCAAGATGCATTTGGATTGAAATTTTCAACAGAGGAAGCTTCGTCCGCGACGTAAATGCTAGATGTTGACAAGCTTTAAAAATAAATCACTTTTTTCTCAAAATAAAACATAAAATAAGTTAAGCTGAGGTAGCATGTGTCAAAATATTTCTGGATTGTGAAAAATATCAAAATTTTTGCAAGATGCAAAAGGATTGAAATTTCAGATAAGGAGAATAATTTTCGCGACGCACGTGTTCAGAAAAACTCCATAGCAACCGTCATAACGTATGGTTAACAAAAGCAGAAGTTATGCCACTTTTTCGCGATATTCGCTAGAAAAACGGCCGTTTCGGCGCTGCCAGGCGCAATTTCGATCCAAAAGTGCGTTTGGGAGCAGGATGGCGCAAGATTCTTTATTTGGCGCAGCGTGGCGCAATTTGCGCAGCACTTGCTGTTAGACAAATGCATAAGTTAATCTCACTCCTTACCTTAATTTTATCTTGTTTCGTTTAAAGAACTAAACTTGTATCAAACATTGCTTATGTAACTCCTACTATCAACTGACTTGAGTGCATCGTTCGAAACTGGGATTCCCGTGCACGTGTAGTAGGCGGGGCTAGTTCATGACGCACC